>JACXGI010014424.1:0-19027 GCA_016801175.1 Esox masquinongy | reverse complement strand
GTGTTGGAGGTGTCTAGTGATTATAGTAGTGTGTGTGTTGGAGGTGTCTAGTGATAATATATACGAAAACACTACAGGACATGGAGTAGTTGTCGAGGCCTGTCCCACTGCCAAGCACAAAATTTGTTCCCTGTGTTTGTATGTGTGTGTGTTTGAGTGTGTCTGCTCATCATACACACTTTACACAGCTGTGTGTGCCTGAAAGATCACTAGGCAGGTGTGAGATGAAGATATCAAGGCACAGTGAGCCTTTACACACCCACTACAAAATGGAAGTGAGCCGCAAACACCAAGCCGGAACAGAACGATTCTTGTTCCTTTCACTTAGGTGAGAGCTATCTACATTCATGGTCTTTATTTTTCTCTCTCTTAAATTCCATAGCCAAAGATTGGTATGTACAATTACTTTTCATGCTAAATGCACTGGGTTTCATTTTAGGAGTATTTGCTTTTGTTGAAATCATTTTTGGGCACAGTTACCTATAACAAAAAGATCAATTAGAAATCTATCTCAGTAATCACTCTCCAACTGCACATTACACAATAAGACTTCAACCATATCCTCACGTCAACCCAAAGGAGAATACTATGTTGGGTCATCTGTCTGTCTATCTGTTTGGCTAACTGTTTGTTAGTCTGTTTTTTTGTCCACCTGTCTGTCTGTATAAAGTGCCTGAGAGAATCTGAAAGAAAGAATGATAGAAAGTGTCCAAATTTGTGTGTGTGAAGATGGTATAGGCAAACCTAACAATATTCAAAGCTATAATCAACCCCAAAGTTGATTCTACGAAGCAGTGAAAAAAGGGACAAAATATTTATGGCGTGAGATATTACCTTCTTTTATTTTCAATAAATTGGCAAACATTTCTAAAAACATATTTTGCAATTAGATATTAAGTCCATAATGCAGCAAAATGTGGAGTAAGTGAAAAGGTGTGAATACTTACCGAAGGCACTATAAAACATGCGTGACCAGATAAGTCAAGAAACTGAATATCATGATTGAATTTATTTGCACAAATATAATCTTTTAATAACAAAAACAATTGCCCAAGTCACTTTTATATCTGTCCTGGATTATAGGGACATACAATATACAGTCATGTGCAAAAAGTACACCCTCTGGAAAGTTTTTTTTAAATATTTTGACACATGGATTTCTGAGCTAAATTCCAACCACATTAATTGATGAAGTTAACCCAATTTAACAAATCTCACAAAATGTTTTTACTTCAAAACCATTTATGCAATATAAAATCATAACAGAGTAACTTGGAAGGTTCCAGCCCTCCTTAAAGAGAAAAACCTTGGTCTGGTTTGGTCTCAACCTCATGTGCCTGTGGAAACACATCATGCCAAGATCAGAAGACCTTCAAGGCTCTCAAAAGGAAGTGTACTGATGCCCATGATCAATGCTGTAGTGAATGAGTCAACTGTCAGAAAGAGACTGTGCAAACCTGGTCTACGTGAGAGGTCAGGAAGAAGGAGCCTCTGCTGTCAAAAATGTATGTTAAGACATGACTGACATTTGTGAAACAACACATGGGCAAAGACCTTATCAACTAGAAGTATATTTTCAGGTGTCTAGTAATTATACTTTTGGAAAATTAGTCAAAGCTGGAGTTGTTTGGATTCCTTTGAAAAGAAGAACCTTATAACCATTGCTAAGCATGGAGGCAGAGGCATTATGTTTTGGGGCTGCTTTGCTGCCTCAGGGTCTGGCCAACTTACCAGCACTGAGTCACCAACAAATTCCATGTTGTACCAGAGAGTTATTGAGGAGAATTTTAGGCCATCTGTCAAAAAGCAGAAGCTCAACCAAACATGGATCTTTCAACAGGACAATGAGCCAAGATACACAAGCAAAGCTACAACACAATGGCTCATAAAGAAGTAATGGAGGGTTATGGAAAGGTCGAGTCAAAGCCCAGATCTTAATCCTATCATAATACTATGGGGAATTTGAACCATTCTGTGCATGCAAGAAAGGCCTTGATCATGACACAGTTAAAGCAGAACTGTAATGAGTGGATAAGTACAAGACATACCACCAATGACAATCACAGTAAATAAGATTCAGCTGTGCCACAGGTTGTTTGGGAAGGGCTGTGCATTCCTGTTTCAATTGGAGTGAATTGGTTGTGACTCTCATTTTGTCTTAGACATTTATGAATGGTTTGAAATAATGATGTAACTTTGCAGTGGGAAGGAGATTTCATGTGGATGATCTCTTTAAACCATACATACAGTGGATATAAAAAGTCTACACACCCCTGTTAAAATGCCAGGTTTTTGTGATGTAAAAGAATGAGACAAAGATAAATCATGTCAGAACTTTTTCCACTCTTAATGTGACCTATAATGTGAACAATTCAATTGAAAAACAAACTGAAATCTTCGAGGGGGAAAAATTAAAAATAAAAACCTTACAATAACCTGGTTGCATAAGTGTGAACGCCCTCTTATAACTGGGGATGTGGCTGTGTTCAGAATTAACCAATCACATTCAAACTCATGTTAAATAGAAGTCATTACACACCTGCCATCATTTAAAGTGACTCTGATTAATCACAAATAAAGTTCAGCTTTTCTAGTAGGATTTTCCTGACATTTTCTTAGTTGCATCTCAGAGCAAAAGCCATGGTCCGCAGAGAGCTTCCAAAGCATCAGAGGGACCTCATTGTTGAAAGATATCAGTCAGGAGAAAGGTACAAAAGAATTTCCAAAGCATTAGATATACCATGGAACACAGTGAAGACAGTCATCATCAAGTGGAGAAAATATGGCACAACTGGACATCCCTCCAAAATTGATGAAAAGAAGAGAAGAAAACTGGTCAGGGAGGCTTCCAAGAGGGCTACAGCAACATTAAAGGAACTGCAGGAATTTCTGGCAAGTACTGGCTGTGTGCTACATGTGACAACAATCTCCCGTAATCTTCATATGAATGGGCTAAGGGGTAGGGTGGCAAGACGGAAGCCTTTTCTTACAAAGAAAAACATCCAAGCCCGGCTGAAGTTTGCAAAAACAAACATCCCCCGAAAGCAAGTCCCCCAAAAGCATGTGGGAAAATGTGTTATGGTTTGATGAAACCAAGGTTGAACTTATTGGCCATAATTCCAAAAGGTATGTTTGGCACAAAAACAACACTGCACATCACCCAAAGAACACCATACCCACTGTGAAGCATGTTGGTGCCAGCATCATGCTTTGGGGCTGTTTTTCTTCAGCTGGAACCGGGGCCTTAGTCAGGGTGGAGGGAATTATGAACTGTTCCAAATACCAGGCAATTTTGGCACAAAACCTTCAGGTGTCCGTTATAAAGCTGAAGATGAAGAGGAAGTTCACCTTTCAGCACGACAACGACCCAAAGCACACATCCAAATCCACCAAAGCATGGCTTCACCAGAAGAAGATTAACGTTTTGAAATGGACCAGCCAGAGCCCAGACCTGAATCCAATTGAACATCTGTGGGGTGATCTGAAGAGGACTGTGCACAGGTTATGTCCTCACAATCTGACAGATTTGGAGCGCTTTTGCAAAGAAGAGTGGGCAAATATTGTCACGTTAAGATTTGCCATGCTAATAGATTCCTACCCAAAAAGACTGAGTGCTGTAATAAAATCAAAAGGTGCTTCAACAAAGTATTAGTTTAAGGGTGTGCACACTTATGCAACCAGGTTATTGTTAGTTTTTTATTTTTTATTTTTCCTCCTCAAAGATTTCAGTTTGTTTTTCAATTAAATTGTTCACGTTATATGTCACATTAAAGGTGGAAAAAGTTCTGACATGATTTATCTTTGTCTCATTCTTTTACATCACACAAACCTGGCATTTTAACAGGGGGTGTGTAGACTTTTTATATCCACTGTACATGCTGTCTGTCAGTGGCCCTAATATTTATTTCTGGTGAGTTTTAGAACACGTCAATGTATTTTGTGTCAAAAGGTGGGATGAGTATGAGATTTGTATGTAAGATGACAAACACTTTTTTTTCTGTTTAGAGCACTCTTGCAGAAACGTCCAACATATCACACATCAATTATCAAAGTTGAAACAATAAACTATAGTACAAGGACACAAAATTAGTTGGTATTTCATATGGTATGGGTCGCTTTTTCACGCTTCTAAGAAAGTCCTGGGCTGTATAAATCTGTTTCTCATAAGCAATGATGAATCCTGCAATGGATGGAGGACTGTACATTTCCCTCTAGGGCTGTCCTTCTGGATCTAATATTCCTATTAATCCCAACTGAATGTGTAATGTGTATTTTAGGGCAATTGATCAGATTAGTCACCCTGCTGCTAGTCAAATTGAAAGAAAAAACACCTGGGATGTGTTCTACACTGAATGAACACTGACCAAATAATCGGAAAAACCATGACATTATGAAAAACGTTATCCAATTCTAGTAAAAACAAAGATAGCCCGAACCACAGCGCATTCAGCTTCAGCATCACTAGATGTGTGCAGGGCAAAGTTATTGTACGAGGTTCAGATCCGCGCTCCATTGGGACATTGGGGGGAGGGAGTGTTCTAGGTTGTGCTGGAAAAGAAAACCGTAAATGACTTTCAGTGCAGCTGAGCTTATGCATGGACAGCTCTGCTGCTGTAAATATATAGCTCAGGGCGACTGGTTCAAGTCTGTGCTAGTTGGTCGTGCTGTAGCAGTCAATCTGTCCTACGTCGGGACTGGGTCCATTAACCCGCTACCAACGAAAAGCTAAAACTAAACGACATTTTTGAAAGTCGTTAAAGTACTCTTGTAGGCTTTGTCTAAAGTTCAACATTTAGTGTTCATAATTCCCACACACCAGTGGCAATTTAAGTATCATATAAAAATGCACAAGATCTGTAAAATATATTTTAATCGAAAATGCATAGAGCCATCATCGAGAGCACCACATATCTGAAACAAACCTAAAATTAACATGGCCAAATTACAGTTCCATAGTTTTCACATACTGTGGAGAAAGTGGTGGAGACGCAAGCTAAAGCATTTCAATTATACATCCACTGCGCAATAGCCTGAAGGCGAACATACCTGGGAACAGGACTGCAAATGTATTCTGATTGCACGTTTTTCTTGCTTAATGTTCAACAATTTTCCGTGATCCGTTCTTTGAAATTACAATCCAAATGGTCTCCCATGCACGTGTCTCTTATAAGTAAACGCTCCAGCAGTCCGGTCCACCGTCAGGGTTAGATCTGCATCCTCGGAGTTGTGCGGGAGTGCGCGATGTGAAGTGGAGAATGGGATATGACCAAATTATTCCCTTAGCTCAGCCCGTCCTACACTCAGGTTATGTCCCAAATGCCACCTTATTCTCTACGTAGTGCACTACACTTGATTACAGCATTTAGCTCTCTCGGGAACATGGTGCCATTTGGGAAACACCCAAGTCAGGGCGCAAAAAAATATTCGAGCTTCATTATAGTGTCACGGGCACCGCGAGGCACGGGCCCGAAGGATGGGCTGAGCGGTAGAAGTACTGATGACGAACTCACTGTTATATTGCAACTCAATTATTATTATTTTACTCTTTTAGAATAATTTAGAAAATAAGTGCTGAAAGATGAATGCATGAAACCAACAGATTAAGTAAAAAATAATTGCAAGTCACATTTTTTCACCAATTACGTTTGTATAATTTATTTTAACCGAGATTACCTATGTAGGCTACAGTAGTTAATAATTTATATATTTTTAAAATCGTTTCAAGGAGGAGTAAAAGCTATGTAATCTTGGATTTAAAGCAGTGTTTCTTATGATTAGGTTACTGAGTCAGTACTATCTGAGATACATGCAGACAGATCTGTTGACAATGGGTCTCTGCTACCAAACACATCCAGTCCTGTGACTTAATAAAACCCTGTGACCTGGTCACCCAGTGACTGTGACCCCACAGTTCAAAGCCAGACATGTAGGTGTGGTCAGTCACACCAGGACTGTGGGGATCTTCCCTGCTACCCTGAAAGTGACAAACCAAATAAGTCTCTGACAGACTACATCCCCAGGCCACACACTATTCTCTAGATAGTGTGCACTACTTTAACCAGAACCCCTGTAGAAGGCCTTTGGGCGCCCTAGTCGTGGACACTTGTTAATCAGGTGCTATTTTGTTCTGGTTGTAGTGTAGTGGTCCTTGCTGTTGACAAGCTATTCAACTCAGGTGCCGATGGGGACCACAATGAACCATTTGGAGAAATGACACCTGCTTCTCTGGCTAAATGAACGGACAGTTACTTACAGACAGTATTAACTGGTGTTGGTGCAGCCTGAATGTTCCCGATGAGGAGAGTCTGTGTGTGTTTCTTCATGTTGTACCAAGGTAGTTAGTAGTAGGGTTAAGCTTTAGGGGTTAAGGATTAGGGGTTAGGGAAGATAAGATTTTGAAGGGGAATAACTTTTGGTGTCCCCAAAAAGTTAGAGATGCTTAAGAAATGTGTGTGTGTTTGTGTGTGTGTGTGTGTGTGTGTTGGGGGGGGGGCATGTGAGTGAGCCTGTGTTGGGATTGCCTGGCATTTTAATGTAATGTTCTTAAGAGCTTTGGTAAGAAAGCTTTGTGTTGTGATTAGCCCCCCCCCTCCACACACACACACACACACACACACCCACACACACACACAACACTATGTAGCAATCTGGCTTTCTCTTGTGGTTAGCCTGTGTGTAAGACTGTGTGTGTGTGTGTGTGTGTGTTAACCTGTGTGTGGGACAGTGTGTGTGTGTATGTGTGCTGTGTAAAGACTAGAATAAATAACCATGGAATATATATTTTATATTACCCAATTAAGTATTCAGTCAGTCTGTTGGCCCTGTCCCATACTTAGGGCACTATGCACAATCAGGGCTCATTGGAAGTAGTTCACTAGGGATGGCATCGGGTGGCATTTGGGATGCAGAGCTGTGCTCTGCAAGCTGTTCTAATAATAATTTGCCGCCCTCACCCACAGGGTGAATTATCACTGTTTCTGAACATAATCACCTTCCATCCTCCTATTTAGCTCTGCTTGGCTTGGCCCCTTGTCCGTCAGCTCTCCCTGAGGCTGTCTGGGACTGGCTAGATTGGTCTCCCTGAGGCTGTCTGGGACTGGCTAGATTGGTCTCCCTGAGGCTGTCTGGGACTGGCTAGATTGGTCTCCCTGAGGCTGTCTGGGACTGGCTAGATTGGTCTCCCTGAGGCTGTGTCTGGGACTGGCTAGATTGGTCTCCCTGAGGCTTCTGGGACTGGCTAGATTGGTCTTCCCTGAGGCTGTCTTGGACTGGCTAGATTGGTCTCCATGAGGCTTCTGGGAAGTGACGTGATGCTTACTGGGTTCAATCATCCAGAAAAAAAGATGCAATTCCAACTGAAAATTCTAAACATTTTTTATTTTTACATTTTGTAAGTAATTTTGCAGTTTTCGTCATACAGTAGTGAGTGCATAAAATTGAGTTCTTCTTACTGACTTGAATAAATTCAAAGTAGCAGCTAATTAAATAAATAAAATAATAAATAAAAAAATACTTCCATATCAGAGTTGTTTTAAATTAATTTATCTTAAATTGACTCTTCTACAGTTTTTTACAATCACTTTGGCACTAATTTCAGAACCTTCATGTCATTTTTCAAAACTCTAGACACAAAACTCACAACCAATACTCAAAATGCACATTTTTCAAAACTCTCTAACACTTTTTTTCAATTGCTTGGATACAATACACATAAAACTAATATCATTTGTTCATTTAACAAAAATCACCTGTTCAATATGACACAACTTAACATCAAAGTACTACTATTTCAAAAGTCAATTCACACATTACATTTCAGATGAGTGTCTATTCATTTCATTACAATGATCCAAATATCAATTGATCCAACTGCTCAAAACGATAAGTAACTGTGGCATTACTCTTAATGCATAGTTGTATGGAAACAGACAAACAATATTCCATGTTTAGATCATGAAAGTTTCAAGATAACGAGATTCACACCAATTAGCATGGAGCATGAACCAATTAGACTACATTATCTATGGATGTAATATTTCATCATCATTCTTTATCAGACAACGTTTCTATGGTCCCATGTACCACCTTTTCAGACTATTTACAGTATTGACAGTACTGCACTGTATGGATGCAGGCCCTTGTAATTGCTTGTCCAATTCTGCCAACTCTTTACTGATGATTGAGTTCACATTATGTAACGAGTATATAAAGAATTGATTGGGATCCACGTGCAGCAAAATAGCGATACGTAACATGGAGCCGGCAGGTGATCCAGGTCACAATGAAGGTCAAGCAGTGGTGGGAGGAATACGAGGAAGACATGTTGGTCAAAGGAATGGCAGGGGACAAGCACCCCTTCTGAGAGGTGGTCGTGGGCCTCGTTTGAGAGGTGTGGGGGAACGTGGAGGAGGACAAGGCCACGGACCAAGACAGCGGCAGCATCAGCAAAGAGTGTCCAATGAAATCCGAGCAATAGTTGTAGACCATGTCATAAATCATGGCATGACAATGACTGAGGCGGCTACAATGATACAACCAAACGTCAGAAGGTCAACCGTGGCCTCAATAATCAGAACTTTCCCCTTATGAGAACCGGTAAGTCGTCAGCATGAACTAAACATTACGCTGCTCTCAATTGTCAAATGACTGCATACCAATGTGTATCACAGAGTAGGTTGATGTGACCAAGTGTCTTCTTACTGTAATGTTCCCTGTAGAATTGAGACTAGGCCAAATAGGGGAGGCAGAGGCAAAATTCTGACTGATCAACAAGAGCAGGCTGTGGTCGTATTGGTTCGGGCCAGAAATGATATTCGCCTTACAGAAATTCGCCAGCATATCCTGGACAATGAAGACATGTTTAACAATGTGGAATCCATAAGTTTGCCGACTATTGCACGCATGCTGAAAAGACACCAGGTGTCTTTAAAACAACTATACCGTGTGCCTTTTGATAGAAATGCAGACAGAGTGAAGCAAATGAGGACTGAGTATGTTCAGCTATGTTCAGTTTCAAGATGGCTGTTGTAATAAAATTCCCTTAAAATTCTACATTGTACAGTAATCAGTAAATCTCTTTCCAAAATGTATTTTTAGAGGGTGATGGAGCTGGATGCTGATGACAACCATCACAAATTCATATATTTGGATGAGGCAGGCTTTAACCTGGCCAAGACAAGGAGGAGAGGTCGGAATTTCATTGGCCAGTGGGCAACCATCCAAGTACCTGGACAACGTGGGGCCAACATCACCATGTGTGCGGCTATATCAGAAGATGGTGTGGTGGGACGCAGACCTCGTATTGGATCATATAATGCAGCTCTCCTTGTAACCTTCCTTGATGAGCTCGATCAGGTCTGTAGAGCTGATGGCGTGACCTATGTCATTGTGTGGGATAATGTCAAGTTCCACCATGCTCATATGGTGCAAGCATGGTTTCAGGCCCATGCACAATTTACCACCCTGTATTTACCCCCATACTCTCCTTTCCTTAACCCGATTGAGGATTTGTCTCCACATGGAGATGAAAGGTTTATGATAGGCGCACTCATGAACAAGTCACACTTCTCCAGGCCACGGATGACGCATGCAATGACATCACGGCAGACCAGTGTCAGGCCTGGATTCGCCATACCCGAAGGTTTTTTCCAAGATGTTTGGCTAATGAAAACATCCATTGTGATGTAGATGAGAACCTGTGGCCAAATCTACAAGACATAGTTGATGAAAATGTAGAAGTACAGTAATCACTCCTATGTTTTGCTTTTTACAGTACAAGCAAGCAAGTTGAGGAACACTGCATTTGATGTTTTATGGTACTGTCTTTTCTATTTCGTAGCTGATTATTTTGCTTTGATTCAAATAAACCTATGTTGTGATTGTTCTGTATTGTTTTTCATCAATATATTTCAGATTTTGTTCAATGATTCCACTGTGTCTGTAGTATTCTCTCTACTACTGCAGTACTTTTACAGGGATGTATTTACATGTAGTACCATAATGACACATGTATCACCTATTTTGTACTACAATATTTAATGATTGTACGAACAATGACACAGTGAAACTATCGGTTGCTTGTGTGTGGGTGATCTAAATTAACGTTTCAATGGTATTTCACAATAAATTTGTTTTTTGAACCAATGATTGTGCAAGTGCAAGATTTCTTTAAAGATATGAATGCACAATGCAATGTTTTGAACATTGGACAGCTTTTGTTACAGGTGATGACCGTTTTGAGTTGTGTGTCTAGAGTTTTGAAAAATGACGTCAAGGTTCTGAAATTAGTGCCAAAGTAAAAAACTGTAACTGACATCATCTCTAGTGAGTGACAGATGTCAGCATTGACCATTGTCTGGTTCTAGTTTGTCCACATTAAAATATAAACCAGTTGGTCTGAACGGACTGACCTCTGGTTCAGGAAAGTCCACAGGACAGTAGGAACATTGTCCTAAGGTTTTGGTAACGTGGTGATGTCTGGGCAGGACCTACTCCCAGGAAAGATCACACTCAGGGCGTGTGTGTGTATGTGTGTGTGGTGTGTGTGGCTTTGTGTGTGTGCATGGTGTGTGTGGTGTGTGTGTGTGGCTTTGTATGTGTGTGCGGTGTGTGTGTGTGTGTGTGGCTTTGTGTGTGTGTGGTGTGTGTGTGTGTGTGCGTGCGTCTGTGTGTGTATGTGGTGTGTGTGGCTTTTTGTGTGTGTGTCTGTGTGTGTGTGTGTGTGGTGTGTGTGGCTTTGTGGGTGTGTGTGTGACTCTGTATATGTGGCTCTGTGTGTGTGTTTCTTCCTCTGCCTGCTCGTTTTGTTCATATTTCCTGAATTACCCACATTCCCTGGCAGTTACCAAAAGGATGGATGCTTCAAACCACTTGACTAACACCACTCACCTCACCCACAAACGTCACTGCACTTAAGAAATGTACCGCAGCATAAATATTGCATACATAGTGACACTGCAGATACAGAGACAATATATTAACAGTTCATACATAGTGACACTGCAGATACAGAGACAATATATTAACAGTTCATACATAGTGACACTGCAGATACAGAGACAATATATTAACAGTTCATACATAGTGACACTGCAGATACAGAGACAATATATTAACAGTTGACTTATTCTAAGAAGTGTAAAATGTTTTAATGACAAAACCAAGCCCACATTGACATGTACTCAAACATTTAATGAATTTGTACCAAAATAAATAAATACCCACACGCTGAGAAAAAAATAACAATTTACAACAATCCTCTAATAATTCAAGTAATCGGTATGATTCAAGTAAAATCAGAAGCAAAGAAGATGAGACAGAAATGTTTCGTTTGAAATGGCACCCTATTGCCTATTCAATGGCACCCTATTGCCTATTCAATGGCACCCTATTGCATATTTAATGGCACCCTATTGCCTATTTAATGACACTCTATGGCCTACATAATTCAATCCTATACCCTATATAATGACAACCTATTCCTTATATATTAGCACCCTGTTCCCTATATAATGACATCATATTCCCAATTCATTCCCTAAGGGTCAAAATAAGTCTTCTATGTAGAGAACATTCTGGCATTTTGGACACACAAGAACATTTTAAAGTCTGTCGGTCACGTACATGTGCGTCTCAGATTGCATGTTGGGTAGAGGGGTGAGGGGTACATTGGGAATGTAGTACAGGGAGTCTTGAGTGACACATACCGGGGTATGTAGTGAACCATTCACCTCTGAGTCTGAATCTTGAGCCCCCAAGCCATCAGGCTCCAAAACATCCCTGTTAGTATACTTCCCTAAAGGAACCACAGTCACAGGTAGCGCTGGAAGGACCGTGGCCTCTGGATCTTTCGGCTTCAGCTCATTGAGCTCCTGAAAGTTCTTGAGATGGACCACTTCCTTCTGGACGGACTCTTCAGCAGAACATGGAAACAGTGCAGCAACGTCCTTGCGAAACTTGGAGCTCATTCCGAAGTAGATTAAGGGGTTGTAAAAGGAGGCAGACTTGGCAAAGAGACGGGTGAAGATGGACGTCATTCTGGGAACATGGTTACCACAGGCCAACCACATGGAGACCACTGCATAGGGAGACCAGGCCATGATGAAGGCTGTGCAGATCACTATGGAAACCTGGAGAAGAGAAGACAGGAAAAAGAGGTGTTAGGGACTGGAGCAGGTCAGAAGAGATGTTGGGACTGCAGAAGGTCAGAGGAGATGTTGGGACTGTATGAGGTCAGAGGAGATGTTGTGACTGCAGAATGTCAGAGGAGATGTTGGGACTGTATGAGGTCAGAGGAGATGTTGGGACTGTATGAGGTCAGAGGAGATGTTGTGACTGCAGAAGGTCAGAGGAGATGTTGGGACTGTATGAGGTCAGAGGAGATGTTGGGACTGCAGAAGGTCAGAGGAGATGTTGGGACTGCAGAAGGTCAGAGGAGATGTTGGGACTGTATGAGGTCAGAGGAGATGTTGTGACTGCAGAAGGTCAGAGGAGATGTTGGGACTGTATGAGGTCAGAGGAGATGTTGGCCACTGGAGACTAGGCAACGTTATTGTAAAGGACATGATAATGACTAATGACGTACTTCTGACTGCCAGTTGTCTGGCTGACAGAACAGTGATTGGCTCACCCGTGTGATGTCTCTCTCCACTTTCCTCTGCCGGGAGGACAGGTACACATCAGGTGACATGACATTGTTGCACCTTACTGACTTTATGATGGAGACATAGGAGAAGACCATGACCATCACTGGGACGAAGAAGCAGGAGATAAGGATGGAGATGATATAGGACTTGTAAATGGTAGAATAGTTAGCCTTGGCCCAGTCCACCTCACAGGACCCATACCCCTGGTCTGGAAAGGAATGGTCGGGTTGGACGAGTGTTTTGACAGGCGGTTTGATGGACATATGGATGGAAGATTGATGATAGGCACAAACCCGCCCATCTACTGCATAAGTGTTGCACCAATGCCCCCATAGGAGAAAGCTGGCAGGTTCCGTAACCTTTCAGAGGCAGCCAGCAGGGGCAGCCACGCCCCCCCCCTTCTTCATACCATGGGGGCGTTGGTACAACGCTGACGCTGCAAAAGGGGGCGTTCTTCATCAGCGTTAGATGGATGTATATATATATATATATATATATATATATATATATATATATATATGTATGTAGAAAGATGATAGATACTCAAGAGATTAATAAGAGATTATTAGATAGATAGAGAGAGAGAGATAATATATACTGTAGATAATAGGTGGATACTATAGATAGATTAATAATAGATTAATAATTTGACATAGATAGATAATTACATAGATGATAAATATGTAAATATAGACAGGTAGAGATGGATATAGATAGACACTAACCTCTGTAGCTGCCCCAACCCAACAGGGGAGTGACAGACCAGAAGAAGGCTCCGGCCCAGATGAACAGCAGAGAGGTGAGGATGGTGCTCGTACTGACACAGTAGGCTGTAAACAGGACGGGAAGAACACACATATTGGACAGGGTGGGGCACACAATTGTAGAAGCAATGAATGTGCAACATACAAACCTCTCCCCTGAAATAACATGGTTTGAGGCGCAGTGTGTAAAAGATGATAGTCAGCATTTCCCTAGAATTTCCTTCCAGTCACTGCTAGCATACACAAACCTTATGAAGGAAATGTTTTGATTTAAGTATCTTTTTGTAGTAAAGTTATGGCTTGACAGATGGCATTAGACTGTTTGGTTGATAAAAGCTAAAAAATTTTTTGAAAGAACATTCAAAAGATACACTGAATACTTTTTTGAAGAACATTCTAAAGACTGCCTGGAAACATTGTAAGGACATGTTAAAGAACATTCTAAAGACTGCCTGGAAACATTGTAAGGAAATGCTAAAGAACATTCTAAAGACTGCCTGGAAACATTGTAAGGACATGCTAAAGAACATTCTAAGGACATGCTGAATGATGTTGTAAAGACATACTGAAGGACGTAGTTAAGAAGTTAAACATTTTCTAAAGACATTCTAAAAAACATTCTCAAGACATGCTAAAAACATGTAAAAGTACATAGTTTTTTTTACATTATTTCACCAGGTAAGTACAAATAACAGCACATTCCTGTTTTAATCAGCGACCTGGGAGTAATTATTGGGTTAACAGTCTTGCTCAAGGACTGGATTCTTTCAACTTGCTGGATCTGGGAATGGAACCAGTAACCTTTTGTTTACTGGCCCCAAGCTCTTGACCACTAGGCAACCCTGCCACCCCAAAGGTCATGTAATGACCGTCGTCTCTAATCCTAGGTCCTTTTGACTCTTTCTCTGCTTGGCTTTCCAAATGCTAATCCCCCTCAAACACTAGATGACAACAGGAAAAGTTGGAGGAGGCACTTAAGTCCCAACATTCTTCCCACCCTAGTTATGAATGTCAGACTGTGACATTTTATGAACAATGAGTCTTTTTTCAGCAGCCACCTAGCTGGTAAATCACTACCACTGAAAAGAACCTCTGTTTACAATGTACATATAGGTTTATACTTAGTCCGGATAAGAAATCAATTGGTATTGATTAATTGCAAGGACTGTAGTCTGATTGATCAGCTACGCATGTCTGAGTGGCCAGCACTCAGTAAGCATATTGCTGTTATCAAACCGTATCAATACTGGAATACATCAATCAATTCAAAAAGACTTCTGATGACATCTTTTCAGAACTAGATTGTTTACTACTTGTGGTCGCACCTTCACCTCGTTCATAAATGGACTCAGAAGGACCTGCTGATCTTTCTCAATTGAATCAGTGAAATGTACATAACAATAAATCTACTAATTCATGGTGTCACTGTGTCATAGCAGAACATCTAGACTATACTTCTATGACTTAGTTTACACATAGTTGCTATAAAATTACATTGAAATAACTGACAAGTAGTGGATTTCCGAGAAAGAGCTAAAACATGTTGCTCCCCTCCAAAGCAACCAAATGCTTATGGCAGTTTGAAGGCAGTTATTCTGCCCAATTACAGAGCAGTTAGGACATTCCTTTCAACATCAATTACACCAGTCTAAAAAGTAGCTCAACTTCGCCTCAAATTAGCTAAATTGTCGAGTCTGGAGTAGGCAATGAAATGTTTGGGAAATAGTGGGGATTAAGCAGTAATTGTACTCTCATGACGCTTGCAAGTAATCAGTGCTCATTAACACACAACAACGTTTTCTTTCCTATCTTGTAAGATGAATGCCACAGGAATGTAAGTTATAAGTAAAGGTTAAAGTAAGTGGTCAGCTGACCTTTGTTGGGATGGCAGCCTTTGATGTATCTGGTGACACTGTAGACAGTTAAGGTGTTGACACTGGCCAGGCCGAACAGTAAGGTGAAGAACCCGTCAACCTATAGGAGAGGAGACAGGGAGAGGGTCATCATGCCATTGGCTGTTTCATAACATCTGGTTGTCTCTGCTTGTCACTTAGCGACGAACGATCATGCCTCTGGGACAGAACCCACAGACTACCTGGTGAGTCTGATGTCAGTTTGCTTTAGTCAGCATCAGATTTCAGTGGATCTTATTTTTCATATCCCACAGAGCTAGTGACGACCATTCGAGGCTTCATTAGCGTTATTTTAGCAGCAGGATATTATGCTGGCAGCACTCAGATTTTCTTTATCACAATAAAAGCCATCATTGAAATTTATAAGGCAATATAGTTAACAATCTAGTCTGTGAAAAAGAACAGACAAGAATAACATTGGAACGGACATTAAACATAAAATGTACAGACTAGATTGTAAACTATATTGCCTTATACATTTCAATGATGGCTTTTATTTTGAAAAAGAAAATCTGAGTTAGAGCTGCTGGAATAATATCCTGCTGCTAGAAGAATGGTAATGAAGCCTCAAATGGCCATCACTACATGAAGCAGATCTAGGGGCTGTACTTCAGACGCCTGCTGCCTTTGGACTTTCATTTACTAAAACCCCTCTGTGTTGGGCTCCACAACAGCCAATCAGGTGGGAGCTGATAACTCAAGTCTTGTGATATCTAATAAATGTCCCTGACAGAGAAATTGTGGAAATAATATTGATAAAGACCCAGATTGGAAGGGGTTCCAAAATAGAAGGTGTTCTCCCATCAGTTTGGGATCTGGGTCCATTCCTCCAAACCGGAATCTTTCCAGGTCTTGAAATCCTTCGGTCTGGTTGTTATGGACCTCCTTCTTTCACATTTTATTAAAGATGCCTTCTGGGATTTTTGGCCACTAGTTGCAAAAACTGGAGCCAAAACACGTCCCCGAAAATTGTGTACTATGACATATATGTGCTAATATATCAAAACCACTCGCTTTCAAACTTGGAATTTCATGGCTGACTGAGGTGTGATAGTGATTATTATAGATTATACGTATAAACAACATATTACACATCCAGACCAAAATGGGAGGTTTAATAGTTTGTTTTTTTGGCAAAAGTCCCAGGATGCATCTTTAAGGAGCCATATCCCTTCGGTCTTGACTATGGAGTACACACGAAAGCTGTTCGCAGATGGTGGGTGTGCCATTAACTATTAAAGGAAACACTGGGATGAGATGGAATCCCGTCCTGGCGTGGCTGGCAGTGCTCATGTGTCTGCGGTTTAGCCAGGCTCATGCAATGCAGAGAAAATGAAGGGAACTCTGCAGCTCACCACCGGGCGTGTGAAGCCCAGTGCTACGGTTCAGCCCACTGTCACTCTATACTTCACCCAACTGTGACTCTGGTTCAGCCAGCTGTGACTCTATGATTCAACCAGCTGTGACTCTATGGTTCACCCAACTGTGACTCTGGTTCAGCCAGCTGTGACTCTATGATTCAACCAGCTGTGACTCTATGGTTCACCCAACTGTGACTCTGGTTCAGCCAGCTGTGACTCTATGACTCAACCAGCTGTGACTCTATGATTCAGCCAACTGTGACTCTGGTTCAGCCAGCTGTGACTCTATGACGCAACCAGCTGTGACTCTATGGTTCACCCAACTGCGACTCTGGTTCAGCCAGCTGTGACTCTATGATTCAACCAGCTGTGACTCTATGGTTCACCCAACTGTGACTCTGGTTCAGCCAGCTGTGACTCTATGACTCAACCAGCTGTGACTCTATGATTCAGTCAACTGTGACTCTATGATTCAACCAGCTGTGACCTAATGATTCAGCCAGCTGAGACTCTACGGTTCAGCCAACTGTGACTCTATGGTTCAGCCAGCTGTGACTCTATGATTCAGCCCGCTGAGACTCTATGATTCAGACATTGTGAACAACCGCAGTGAAGTGACAGGGCCCTCCATGCTGTGTACTGTCACTAATTACTCCTGATCTTCTCTAGGAGGTTACTTAATCCAATTACTGATAATCAACAGGTATTTCTCCCTCCTTTACCCAAGCACAGACTGCCTCCTAGTAACCCTCACCTTGATCACAGGAGTTCCTGCATGTTTGTTTGTAGACAGCAAATTAATAAAAAAATACATTTGAAAACATTTTGCAAGTGTTAATATTTCTTTGTCTGTTTACTCTGTACTATAAACTGGGTTATCTGTCTAGCTGTGTAGGTCTTCAGCATTACTACCACACATTAAAACCTACTGTCCTTAAATGTCCCCCTCCAAGAGATCCAACCATTCCATGCCTCCATGTCCTGTCTTGTGAGGAGAGGCATGTCCCAGGTGTACCTGTTCCTGTCACACTCTCTGTTTCCCTGATCTGCTAATACTTCTCACATGCCTCATGTCTCGTTCCCTCTCTGTCACGCTTGCTTGCTTCATTCCTCCTTCGCTTTATTTTTCTCTCCCTTCATCCCTCTCTCTTTGTCTCTCTCCCTGTCTTTCCCTCCCTCCATCCCTCTCCCTTCATCTCTCTCCCTTTGTCTCTCTCCCTCTGTACATCCCCCTTTCTTTCCATCCCTCTGTCTTTCTCACTCATCTCAATCCCTCCCTCTTTCTCCCTTTCTCATTCACTTCACACAGTCCCTCCCTCTGTCTCACTCCCTTCCCTTTTCTTCACCTCTTATCCTTCCTCCTTTCCTCTTTTTCTGTCTCCCTTTCTCTCTCTACCCCTCTCCCTCTCTTCCTCCTCTCATATCCATGGCCCCCTCCTTTAGTATCTACATTGCATTTTCCAACTAATTTCTCCAAAGAGACGAATGCTATTCCAAAATGACAGACTTTCCCATCCTAATATTTTTCTCTCCACCCTAAAACCTGAGATAGCAGGGATGGCTGAGAGGTGAGATCATTTAACGGAAGGGACAAAGGTGTGGAAGCCTCCCTCTGCTTCTAAGTTTCTGACAAACCCAATGAGGACAGGCCACTGTCTCCCTGCTTCTTATACCTCCTAGTCAAATGGTTAAAAGGGAGTCAGTGGCCCAAATAACACTTCATATTCTCTATTAATTGAACTGCCTTTTACCAGAGACCTATGGTGCTTTAAATAGGCAGTAGGTTGAAATTACAGCCCAGACTGGGACTGTGAATGAGGCAGTTATTGTTCTACCAATGTTGTTCTAGGTACTTCCACAGAGAGCCCTCTGAAAGAGTAAAAAGCAGCATATCAGTGCTTCCACCACGGGCTAGCCTTCTCTTACACAAATAAGTATTCCCAAATTCCTAGCTAAAGTATGGCAAGTTACAGTAATAAAAGCCAAAGTGGAACAGAGGCAAACACCCAAACATTATTTTAGTATAGTGATTTTTGTTAAAGTTAATCAACAAACGTAATGTAAAATAGGACAAAAATCAACAAGCAATACAAATGATTCCCACAGCTACATATTCTATAGAGGGGGCTGTGACCACAGTAATAATCATAAATTACAAAAATATTAATATTGTAACAATGTTAAATGGTCGTATGCTTTGCATTAGTTGTTTGAGTCAATACTCCCAGGTTCCAAATAGTAGAATTCCAAAGTTCCATTGAGTAGAACTCCCAGGTTCCATGAGTAGACTGTGTGTCTGTGTATGGTGTGTCTATGTATCTGTGTGTCTGTGTGTCTGTTTATCT
>JACXGI010014423.1:0-19088 GCA_016801175.1 Esox masquinongy | reverse complement strand
GGCAGCACAGTAGCCAGATAGGTTTACAGTAAGTAACTGATTTCATATCTGTAAGCCCGGACAATCAACGCAGACGTGAAACAGCTCAGGTTCAAGAATATGGTCAAGTACAGTGTCATTAGAGATCATTGTTTGTCTTCCTCTCCGTCGTCCACCTTCTCTCATTCTTAGTCTTCCTCTACCTCAATCTCTGATGTTGTTATCTATTGTTCCAAAACACAATTGAGCTCATGTGTGGCCTTTTCATTCATGCCAACATCAAAATTGTTGTTGACTAATATGCTTGTTAGTGTTTACTCCTGGCAGGAATGCTGACAATTTCAGGGCCCGGGACAGAACAAAAAGTTTTAGACTCAAACTACAGGCTCCAAATAATAAAATATAAATAATTATATTCCTGTCCAAAAAAAGGTTGTGAATGTTTTATTGTTTAATGTTTTAACTCGTAACTAGGCCACATTCAAATCACTTTGTTTTCAACACAGGTAATTTAATGTTACATCTTTTCAATTCATTACCTACTCTGTCACAATCAGCCAAGAATAAACAAGCCACGTCTGCGCGTAAATAGCTTCCACCTGTCTGTGCGTTAAGACTCATAAGTACTTTATTACAAACAATAAGTAACTAATAAGTCATTTGATTTGCGCCTGCCCAGTGGGGAGCCTCAACGTTCCTGGTTGTCCCACTTGTCGGTGTCCCTGCCACCTGGGTGTTGAAAGTGTTAGAACTGGATACTTGTCATTGAATGGCAATGTTTTCTACATGGCAACATGGTCTCAACAGTGCTCTACGAAGAGAGCTGTGTGTAGAGTTCTGCAAAATATAAAGCGTAAATGGAACAGAAATGTGGATGGATGGTGGAAGATGCCTGGGTAGTGCTAATTGGTTGGGGTAAATGCTGTTTCTCCTGAGATTTAGCTAAATGGTTGTGTGTATGTTCTTCATATTCACAGTTTTGGTGTGTTGTCAAAACCTGTAATAGAAACAACCAACTGAAAGCCTTCTTTAATCAAGCTTTGCCGGCGCACTGAATGCTTAGAGCTCCCTCTAGTGACAAAAGGACATTCTAACACAAGAACAGACAGTTGGCCTTTGCCTGATCCTTTTACCAATAGATGGAGCCGCAGGCTCAATAAACACTGACTTTAAAGAGAAATGATGGGCTGAGTCGCAATAATGATACATGATGGGTTTTTTGATGACAGAAATCACCAGAGTTCTACATTTACCAAATGTTGTTTTGTATTTCCAATAGCTCACTTTACGTCGGTGTTCAATGTATTATTTATTCACAACACATCTGCATGACGTTTTGCACTGAGACGGCGTAATGGTTCCGAGCACAAGCTAATGGCCAATTCAGTGCCTTCAGGAATTAACCAGCCAATGGGAGTCGTGCTCTGCTACTGCAATAACCAATCTCAGCACGACTGAATCCACATTAAAATGCGCCTCACTAGGCCGTGGTTGTCACCAGTGATTGCAAAAAGGGTAACAAACGGATATTACTGTTAATGTATTCTGTTCCCCTGGAGACAGGCGTTACTGTGGAGACATCCTAAATGGCCTATGTGCTCGGGTTAGAAGTAGTGGACTATATGGACTAGGGTGCCACTGCAGATGTCCCTGTGGCCAATCAGAAGACACCCGATCTTCTAGCCAATAAGATCACTGCAACCATGAAACAGACTACGCCTGCCGTGATAAATACACTGCACGTCTCATGTCGATGGATCTGTGAATCGGTAAATGTGTACGTCAACTGTAAATTAGTGTCCAAGACATACTTTCATATCTAGGAATTGAAAATATTGAAAATGAATGAGTAAAAAATACCTTAGTTCACAGTGTGTAAATGCATGTCAACTTTTTGGGTATTCCATCGCCAAACGTTGTCTGTCACTAGCAGCAGCTTTACTACAAGTAATGGTCTGGGTGTGTGTAAATGTACTTTTGTGAGTAAAGGTGCTTCTGATTCTGAAACAGTGCCTGTTGCCAGATTTCTACTGTCTTTTTGAGATACTGCACAGACATTCTGTGTCCACTTGAAGCATCCTCCTACCCAGTGGATGGCCTTATCTGCTGTGATCTCCGCTCGTTTTATTGTCCTTCCGTGTGGCTAGCTGTGTTTGCTCATGGCAGATGTGTGATGTTGAATAAACAGTCTCTCCTTGCCACCAGCTGTTGGGTCAAATGCCAACTGGTGGTAGAAAACACGCTGCGGGAAAAGCTAAAAAGGAGCTGTTTGATTTGGCCGACGGGCTCCCGGTGGATAAGACCACATTTTTACCATGTCCTACCTGCTCCGGTCTATTCTGTCCTGTGTGAAGCATTCCCAGTGTCTGGTGTCAGATATGCAGTCGCCTCATCACCAGGCTCTGAGGACGGACGAGTGGTGAGGCCGGACACTTTATACTCCCAGAATGTACTCTAAAGTCTAGAATTTGATTAATATTTGTTTTCACATACCAAGTCAGGTTTCAAGGGTGAAAACAGTAGTGTCTTTATGTACACACATCCTTAACACGTCAAACTCACTCTTTTTAGCGATTGAACATATTTCACTAGAACCGCACAAACATATACAGTGCATTGCTTTGAACCCATCAATAGTTGTGTTTTACAACATCTTTCTATCATCCCAGTATATAGAACACATACAAAAAACAAATACAGTATAGGCACATTAGACAAACCTACCGAACTGTACACTGACATTATAACACAGCACAATTAGCTGAATCATAAAGGAAAAGAAGATGACGGCAGTTACAGGGTGCATCCAAACAGCATCCTATCTCCTATTCAGTGCACTACTTTTGACCAGAGCCCGTGTCCACAAAAAAGCTCGACATAAGTGTCGATCAAGGATCAGTCCATGTAATTATATTTGTTATTACCTCAATGGCAAAACTGATCCTGTATCAGAACTATTACTTGTCTTAGACCTTTTTGTGGATACAGGTCATGATAAATACAGTGGAACACTGCATTGGGAAGTGTTTCCGTTCGGGACACAGACACAGTTTCAGTGAGAAAAACTTTGAGCCAATGACTCAGGGGTTCTTACTTTGCTACACTAAGTTATCTCTTTTATGGTATACAGTATCCTAGGTAACAGGGCTAAATAATAAGCTAAAAATAGATAGAGTATCTCAAAACAGTATTTTCTGTTGAAAAGGTTTATGATGGTAATAGAAGAACAATGCTTTTAAAGAAAATGCGTAGAAAAAGACGTTGCTCACCAAAATGACATCTTGGTTTCCTTACTATGTAAGTAGTCCGATGTCTGGTCAAGCAAAACAAAAGCACAGCCTGCTGAATCACACTTTTAATTGGCCGCTTATTTTTTAAATGTAGGCAAACTATTCCTTTAAGTGCATTAACTGTACTTCACAAGAGTGTCTTCTTCACAATGGAGGGTTTGGCTGTAAATGTAGCCATCATCCTCTGCACAGTCCCTAGATCTGAGTAAAACATCTGAGGCATTCAACGAGATTAACAGTATTTATTCTAATACTGAGGACTACTCCCAACCAGACAGGGAGGCCAACAGAATCTACAACGGATAAGAGGCTTAGTTCTCTCTTTTTCATATTTTTTCATATTGTAAACGTTCCAAATGGCACCTTAACTCCATTTATAGTGCAATCCCTTTAACCAGAGCCCTATGGTTAGGGTGCCATTTGTGCCGGCGCCATTATCTGACACTGAGGCTGACTGGCGGAGCCTAGTATCTCAGATAATCTGCCAGTCAACACCTCTTTCCACATTGGAACAAATCCTGTGCCACACACAATTTTCTTTTTCTGGTAGCAATTGAGCCCGAGGACAAGATACCATGGAATATATCCCGTAACAGTGATTTAAAATCAGCCAAATTAGCACATTTGTTTGGTTTTCCTAACATTCACCTGATCACCATTGTGATCAAGTGAGCCTACATCCGCATTGGCTGTTCACGAGAACAAATCATCCTAAAAACACCCAAAATGACCCTTCTTGACCTGAAACTCCAGTGGCAAGTTTTCATACCGGTGTAGTCAAACCACACGTTAACCATAGCTGGCGCAGAGCCTTCACCTGGATGTGGTTGTCCTGTGTGATACCAGCAGTCGACACATGGTCCCTAGATGACCTGGTCACGTGTCAAATCTGTGTCACACTTCTCTGAGGCAGTGAGCTCACAGGACCCTGGGGCTGAGGCGTCCTCATTGGCCCGTGCTGCTACGGTCTCCCTGTGGGCGGAGACACTAGACTTGTGGGAGGAGCTCAGGGAGTCTGTGGGACTGAGCTGCACCGCCGTGGTGTCCTGCAGCGTGTGCTCGCTCGTCTCCATCTCGAACCGGGCGCCCGCCCCCACCCTCATGAGCCCCCAGGTCTCGCCCCCTAAGGCTTTCCGGGGGTCGCGGGCCGAGGGCCGACGGCTACACGCGCAGCACGCCGCGAAGAGGGACAGGGACACCAGCAGGAGCAGGGGCCCGATGACGATGGGCGGGTTGCTGGTGGGCACGAGGGACTTGAAGGCGAAGGCCCCCACCAGAGTGATGTTGACGCCTGCCAGCATGACGCACAGCCCGCAGGCACAGCACAGGGCCGGAGAGGGAAGGCTCTGGGGCCGCAGGGCTCGTTTCCTGGAGGCCTTCTTGGGCCCTGATGTCCGGGACGTCTCGTCAGGGGGGACCATATCTCCAGGCTTGCTGGCGGCAGTGTTTTACTCAGATCTTTTTCGGGAAAAAAAATACAATTTAAAAAGGTCGGCTTAATTAGTGGGGGGGGGGGTATCACTCTGTCTACCCTGTTAACCTCAATTAAGCCCAGCTGAAGTATTTGATTGGGAGTAGTGTTCCTGCCATTGGAAGGGGATTTCCTTCTCTCACTGTCCTACAGGTCTAAAGGCAAGTGGCATTGGGAGACAAATGCTAATGCGTTATGTGTCCATGATGACTAATACAACTAAAACAGTGCTATGAGGACTATAGATAAATGAGAGGTAATTATTATCTTCAAGAACATATTGATGCCCTTTTTTTCTTTACAGAGAAAAACGAATTCAGTGGTTCTTGGCAGAATACGATGATACAGCATAATGTAAACAATTACAACAAAATATATTAACAGTAAATACTACAATGTTCAACTAAGTCACGTAAACCATCGCCTTTACGATCATATTTTGCAAATTAGTAACAAGAAAATATAAATATATTACTATACAGACTACAGAAATACATACTTTTAAGTTTTAGACTGAAACAGAAAATAAATTGTAACCTGATGAACATATCACGCTACCACAGCAGTACAAACGTCTCCAAGTGAAATTATGTTTTATAGACCAAAATATATTTCAGTTTAACAATTCCTTTAGAACAATTCCTTTTCATAATCTCCTGGTGTTCAAACCCTAATACAACGCCTTTTGAAGCACTTGCTTTTTACTTACATGCGATGAGTTCCTTAGTTAAGGAATTGCGGTTTGTAATACCACTATCGCGTCGTGTTCTTCTCACTTGAATAGATTCGTGGACTTCACATTACACTCGCGCGCTCACTCGGCCAAGCAGGTTGAATGCGACGGGAAGTGCGCTCATGAGTTTCATACATGGCTAATGCTGTACCACTAGGGGTGCTATCTAAACGCACGCCATTGATAAACACTGATTCATTTTTTTACCTTCATTTTGTGAAGCAGGTCGGGAAAAAAAATTCTAATACAATTACGGCCTTTGTTCAGTATGGTAGTGTACTATCTGGAGTAATTGACCATACAAGCAAATTATAAACATGAATTAAAAGAGCACATAAATAATAAGAACTGCACTCCCGAAAAGTGCAATAAACAAAGAAGGCCATATCGTGACATGTCTTTTACAAGTCTATACATGTGTATCCCTCTCAAGGACATGTCTGCCAGTTCATCAGCCTGCTAGTTCCCTGCTTGCGTTTCCTTCGTAAATCTAGTCCAATACCCGCGCCTTTTTTTCCACTATGTGGGCACGTGAATCATGATCACTCCATCCATGCTCTGTTCCAGTCACAACTCACTCACCATTTACAGTACAATAAGAAACTGGTGGGTGATGGGCCTAAATTGTGACATCATAGAAGAGTTTCGCCGACCAAATAGGGAGAAAAAAGACAACTAAATGGAAACAATTCGGTTTTATTGGGAAAACTGCATAAAACACAGGTTGTTGTTGTGAAACATTGTAAGAAAATATTTTTCCAAAAGAACCACAGCGTGTGAGATTGAACAACAGAAATTGTGGACATTAACAGGTATTTAGTTGGCTGCATAGCTTAGCCGATTACTGTATGTTGTCCCATCAAATTTAAGATATGCAAAACAAACTTCCGTTACCGTTTCAAAAGCCATCCCTAGCCAAGCCTACACACGACACTCATTTTTACCAGGGTTCATAGTGAACTTGGGGAAAGGGTGTGATTTAGAACATATGCAACCGCTTGCATTTTGCCTAACATGCCTAACACGACAGTTGGAAGGCTACTGACTGATCTGTGTGTCACACTCTCTGACAGCAATCCTCTGTTGAGTCGTGCTAGCCTCTGTTGCTATAGCAATTGTGTATCCATGGTAACCGGGTCAGATCCCGTTAGTGGGTACAAGCAGTTTACAATTAGCTGAGGTAATGGGGTGAAGGGAATAACAGCCATCAGTGTACCCCAATTTTAAAAGGACAGGCTATTACAGGGGAGAACGGTCCACAGGTAAATTAGTTTTTTTTTTTTTTTTTTAAAAAGGCTTTTTAAATATGAGAATAGCAGTAGGGTAACTGAGGAGCATTACAGTAAATTGGGGTATTTGAATAAATTATTTTGTAGCCTGCAGACGGAAATGTCGGTCGGTCTACACTGTAAACCCTAAGCCATTTTTAGTTGAACTCAAAGTTAGTGACAAGTTGTTTTAATTTTAGAATAAACATTTCCCATCATGCTTTACTACAGGTTTATATTTAGGAATTGTTTCATTATCCTTTTTGCATGTAAATTGACTGATTTTAAATCTTAGCAACACAAAGATCAAACATGTTATGTAGTAAAAAAACGTTACTGAAATGATTGCTAAAATTAAATAAAAGTTCCCTCTTGCTATAAATGATGTTCCTGTGCCTTGCAGTCAGGATTGCACACTAGATTGCACGCAATGCACACTGGGAAATTATATTGGAGGTGTGGTTTAGTATATAACACAATTCTTTTAAGCTAATACAACCAAAATCTGAACCCCATTAGACCTAGGCTAACTGGTTTAAGTAATGACTATAAAACAATTTTAAGTAACTACCTATACTCAAATATGTTCCATTGATAGGATTTAATCACAGGTGAAGACTAAGCCTTTGTAAACTGGTGCTAAAGTAGGTTTTAGCCTGGTTTGTAGGATAAAATTCAGAATTACACCTTTATGGGGCTGATATGTCGCAATAGACCTGTTTAAGACAAGAAAGAAAAACTTGGCAAGCCTAGTTCAGCCAGCCCATGGCTAGAAGTGGTGAGACGGGGAGGGGGCTTGTGGAGCAGCTATTTATAGGCCAAGGCCGTTTTTGTTGTGAGAACTGATCAAGACTTGTTTCCTGTTGTTGATGTTATACGTGCTATCAGCATGTGTGTATGGGCCTGCATCTTATCCTACAAGATGTTGATTATCCTGGAACCAATGCATCCAGTAACCTACTTTTGCTAGCTCTGTGTTTAACACCATCAACACAGAACCCCTGGCAACCAGAAAGCCATGACTTTCTGTTCATTTCTGGAACATGACATGAACATTTATTTCATTTCTGGAACATGACCTGAACATTTATTTCATAGCTACAATTAGATTGTCAATATGGAATTGCAATATCATTTAAACGGTTGTCTGTGTATTAAAGGCAAAAAGGTAATTACATAACATCAGCAAGGCTGTTGAACACAGTCCGCGGTCAGTAAAAAAAAAGCACGAGTGCGGGGATTCAAAGTTGACCTTTCACCACTATGCTACTAAATAATGCATGGTTACTAGGCAGAATTTCAGAATTATTAAAGACATACTATAACCAGATGATGCTCCATTCGCGCTAGCTGGACCCTGCTCCCTGTGGAGATAGTTTTCTTATAAAATGTTGTAAACTTGTAAGTAGGGAGTCACAAATATATACAGCGAGTCACAAATACATAATGCAAGTGCCTAAACTTATGCTATGAATTGTAAAATGTGTAAACATAAATCATACTTATTACCCAACACTATTTATACACGTATGTGCTGTGTAATTTTAAAAGTACATTTTAAACATAGGGGTTCTGGAGACTAAGCATAACCAGAACTGAGGAGGTCCTAATCTGGATCCCGTACGCAACTGATAAGTAAAATGCGACTCACAAATATGCCACGCTACTCACAAATATGTAGCAGCCCTCACAAGTATGTGGAGCAACTTACAAACACGTAAGGCCAATCACAAATGTAATGCAAGTCACAAATCTGTAAAATGCAGGTGACAAATGCTGTAACATTCACAAAAACATGTTGGAACACGGTCTTACAATTAAAAACGGTCTTACAATTATTTGCTAATCATCGTTTGTTTTTGATAACGATTCATTATTTGTTTTGGGATTTTGACATATGTTTGTGAAACTATATGCATACATTTCTTGACAGTGATTTTTATTTGACAGTTGCATTATGTAGGCTATTTGTGACTCGCTGTATATATTTGTGACCTGCTACTTGTTTACAACATTTTGATAGAAAACTATCTCCATAGACTACTCTCCCTGAGAGTTGCGGGCATAGAGGCAGTCTAACAATTACTTCAAGAGATTTAAGAACTTAGACAAATCCGACATATTCGTCGTTATTCCCCATTAATAACTTATTTTGTACCTAATATCTAGTCACCATCAACATGGTTATCATTATTCTTTGTATTTTATTAGGCGCAGCAGGTGAATTATTTATGCTGCCTATAAAAAGGAATATGTAGTCCCACCCTAGATACATTTACTTACATAAATTACCTTAACGGCAAAAAAATGCCATGCCCAAATGCCACGTAATTCCAGAATGTCGATGTATACAGGGACAATTTATGTAAATGTATTCGGGTGGGATTTATACTACAAACCGGTAACGGTTGTTGTTAATTCGTTGATTACGCCATCTTTCGGGTAGCGCATCAGCAGCAGAGCATGTGGCGACCCAGACCAACCAACAGTTCTTGTGTGGCTTCATAAATAAACTGCTTCGACTACTTGTTTGGTTACACAAGAGATTGTTACTTAGCAGTCCACTCCTACAGCACTCTTACTCCCTGTGCAGAACATTGAGCAATGCTCAACGCGAAATAAGTGAGCTGTTGTACTTCTGTGAAAAAGGAAACTCAATTTTTGATGGGAAAAACCGGAGATCACCCAATACAACGGATTATATTTTAGAATATGCGAGGATCGTTGAAAATGGAATACTCGAACGAGTCTATTAGATATTCTAAAGAGAGACGACTACCGAGTTGCAAGGTACGTAGACTATACGTTCATTGCACAATAATAATTTATAAAACTGTAAACTGGATTTAAGACTATAACCTGACAGTATATCCTTCTTGGTGAATTTGGCATATTGTTACACCAAAACCTGATAGGGCCAAGTGTAACATACTTAAACGTCTTTATTATTAGTTTTTAGAGCTACATGTCCTGTTTGTGCCTGATGAACAGTGGAACTTAAAACTCAATAAAGTGCCAGTTGAAGCCACAGAGAGCTTCATATCTGCCGGATTTATCAGGTGAGTTATTTAATGTGTTTTACCAGCTTTGCTTACAGAATTTGTAGGATTATACATTTTTAGAAATAGGGTGAAGAGGTAGACCCCGTAGATATACACTTCAAGATACTTTGATGGATGTTGCTTAAAAGGTTTATTATTAGCCTCCCACTATATTGTGATTTGAATATATACTTAAACATTGAATATATACTTAAACATATCTTAAATCTACGCTTTGTATTGAGTTAAAATATTGAATATAGTGCCACTTATAAATTATGCTGCTTCCATCATAGGGTCTATCCTGATATCACTCTCAGAGCTCTTAGGAGTGAGCTTGGCAATCTGCTTGGAGCAGAAAGAGATATTCACAAGTTTTCATTTCTAAAATGCGTGGGCCGTAACTTGGCACTGGTGAGTATACTGTAGCTAGCGATACAGTTGCTTATAGTTTGTATTTGATGTGACTGGCACAGGGTGATTTGATTTGTTGCCCCGTTATATTTACATTCGTTTAAGGTCAAAGCCAAACAAGAAAGAGATCTGAAAGTGAAGTCGTTTGCCCCTCCATACGTATGTACCATACATTCCTCTTTAATTGTTACAACAGTTCTGTAAAATTCAAACTACAATATATTGTGTAATTAAGTGTACAGTGTGTAGATAAAAGAAACCTACACATGATGAGATTATTACATGTCCTTATGTCACAGTTCTCTCCTGTTCTCCAGGCCCCTCAGCCAGAGCTGTACCTGTTGCCCATTGTGGAGAGTGATGACAGTGTCTGCTCACAGTCCCTCTCCCCGGATAGTTACAGCACCTCCACAGCCCCCCAGACCTACCGCTCAGCCAGGGGGCAAGGCATGCCAACCGGGACAAAAGAGCAAGTTAAATTACCTCAGATTCCCAAGGGCCCTCAGCTACCCCCCTTGTCCTCCCCCAGCCCTAATGAGGAGGAGTCACAGCCAGAGGAGGAGGAGGAGGAGAAGGAAGCGCCTGAGGAAGAGGAGAGTTATAGCTCCACTGAGGAGAATGAGGAAGAGCTTCTGTCCTGTCAAAACCCTAAGTGGGCTAAGGATGAGCGCCTCCGGAGGGAGTCCTACACGGAGGAGACACCCGTGCCTGTCATAGAGGCTAAAAGTGAGTTAATGGGATAGTTTACTCCAAAGTGAGAGTTAATGGGATAGCTCACTCCAAAGTGAGAGTTAACGGGATAGTTCACTCCGAAGTGTGAGTTAATGGGATAGTTCACTCCAAAGTGAGAGGTAATGGGATAGTTCACTCCAAAGTCAACCTTCTTGTAGAGGTTCTATGTCCTGAAAAATCAGAGCATGCTGTAAAGGTGTCAAAGAAATATTTTAGGTTGAAATATAGTATCCCTTAAAAGCGTGTAACTTGCTTTAAAGAGGTTACTGATTACATCCATTTTGGACATAATGATAGGCCAACATTGATTCTCATCCATTTTAAAATTGTTACATTTCCCCAGATACATCACACAGCTTCTTACGGTATCAGTGGCAGGTAGAGCACTTTGTTCTTGTTTCAACTGTTAACTGGCCCTTTAACAGTACGTAAATGTTGTTCCAACCATTTATTTTAAATTATTTTGTACAGAATCAGTCATACTGAAGGCAGCACCAGCTAAAGGTGAAACATCTGTAAAGCGAAAACAGCATTTTAAGAGGCACAGAGCCAGGGATTCAGGGCTTCCAGAGTCCCTTGAAGAACAGGACCCTGTGTTTCCTCCCTCCCAAGACAGGTAACAGAAAAACAGTATCAGAAATAGGCCGAAAGAGCTCTGCCACCGTCGATATAAAGCAGTTTTACAACCCCCGGAACCAAAAAAGTTGGGACGAAGTGTAAAATGCAAATAAAAACAGAATGCAATGTATCCCTGTATTTAATTGAAAATAGTACAAAGATAACATATTAGATGTTGAACCTGAGAAATGTTATTGTTTTTGGAAAAATACATGCTCATTTTGAATTTGATGCCAGCAACACGTTTCAAAAAAAGTTGGGACACGGGCATGTTTACCACAGTGTTGCATCACCTCTTCTTTTAACAACACTCTGTAAGCGTTTGGGAACCGAATAGACCAATTGCTGTAGTTTTGAAAGTGAAATGTTTCCCATTCTTGCTTGATATAGGACTTCAGTTGCTCAACAGTTCGGGGTCTCCTTTGTCGTATTTTTCGTTTCATAATGCGGCAAATGTATTCAGTGGGTGACAGGTTTGGACTGCAGGCAGGCCAGTTTAGAACCCGGACTATTTTACTACGGAGCCATGCTGTTGTATTAAGTACAGAATGTGGTTTGGCATTGTCTTGCTGAAATAAGCAAGGCTTTCCCTGAAAAAGGCTTTGCCTGAATGGCAGCATGCTGCTCCAAATCCTCTATATATTGCTCAGCATGAATGGTGCCTTCACCAATGTGCAAGTCACCCATGCCACATGAACAAATGCAGCCCCATACCATCACGGATGCTGGCTTTTGAACTGTACTCTGATATCAAGCTGGATGGTCCCTGTCCTCTTCAGCCCAGAAGACACGGCGTCCATGATTCCCATTTGACAAATCAAATTGATTCGTCAGACCACAGGACAGTTTTTTTTACTTTACCTCAGTCCATCTTAAATGAGCTCAGGCACAGAGAAGGCAGCATCATTTCTGGATCTCGTTTATATTTGGTTTCTTCTTTGCATGGTAGAGTTTTAACATGCATTTGTGGATGCAGCGACGTGCAGCGTTCAGAGACAGTGGTTTTCCAAAGTGTTCCTGAGCCCATGCAGTGATTTCCACTACAGAATCATGTCTTATTTAACACAATGCCGCCTGAGGACCTGAAGATCACGGCCATCCAATATTGTTTTTTGGCCTTGTCCCTTGTGTACAGAGATTCCTCAGGATTCTCTGAATCTTTTAATGATATTATGTACCATAGATGATGAGATCCCAAATTCTTTGCAATTTTACATTGAGAAACATTATTCTTAAATTGTTGCACTATTTGCCTGCGCAGTCTTTCACAGAGTGGCGAAACCCCCCCATCTTTACTTCTGAAAGTCCTATCCTCTCTGGAATGATCTTTTAATACCCAGTCATATTACTGACCTGTTGCCAATTAACCTAATTAGTTGTGAGATGTTCTACCAGGTTTTTTTAGCATTACACAACTTTTCCAGTCTTTTGTTGCCACCCGTCCCAAGTTTTTTGAAATATGTCGTGGGAATCAAATTCAAAGTGAGCATATATTTTTCAAGTAACAATAACATTTCTCAGTTATAACATTTAATGTTGCCTTTGTACTATTTTCTGCTGAATATATGCTTTAAATGATTCACACCTTATTGCATTCTGTTTTTTTTGTGTTTTTTTTTTACATGTTACAGAATGTCCCAACTTTTTGGAAACAAGGTTGTATGTCTATGCAACGCATGTCTACTTATATCACTTTTAGTGAAATTTAGGCTCAGAATATCTAGATTGATGGTTCCCAACATTTATAGCATCAGTTACCATACCACCAACTCTCGCCTGATGAGTCTTATGAACCACCTGTGGAAAGGCATGGTTGGGAACCATAGCAATTCATTGTGTTTTCTTTAAAAGGTTCAGGAAATCTAAAGACGTGCAAACACTGAAATGTATCAGGAATCAACCAAACCATGAGGTAAGAGTTTCTTTTTTTTTTTTACTAATGGAAATAGCATTTTAATGCTAATGTTTGTTAAAGCCAGGCCTTTGAAATTTTGCAAGCCTGTTCCAAATGTATCGCTCTGAACCCCTTGTTTCATCAAATAATGCATGCAAAGTTTTTTTTGAGACTACAAGATCTAAGCAGAAAATAACTTTAAATGACCAGCAACTTGTAAGCACCACACAGGGCTTAGTTACTGCTTTAAAATTCCACAGCCAGCAGGTGCTTTGAATTTAAAAGGGGATTTTAGGATAATAGGTCCAAAATGGTACTTTCACAGTCATCTTGATATGCAGACGGATTTACGTCAACAACAAAAACAAGGTAATTCCAACCTGTTGTTCATTTATCATGTAGGTCCCTGAAAACCCAGTGCCGTTGTCCACGCTTACACCAGCCCAATACCATTTTCCACCCTGTGCCCCAACCCAGTCCAAACGTACAACAGCTGCACCAACCTTCCTGACAAGCAGTAAGCAAACATCTCCAAAGTATTTTCGCAGTCATCCATATTGGAGTTGCTGACTTAAAATAAGGAAATGATGACACAAATGACATTGTGTTTCCTCTCTTAGGAGATGAACTGATGGAAGAAATTAAGATGGCCAAAGAGGAGCGAAAGCTGCTGGAACAGTCAAGGCAAGAGTTGCTAAGAAAAGGCAAGGATTTGCTGGCACAGAACAGGCGTCGTCGAAATCAAGGTGGTGTATATATTCATGTATTACATGAATGTTATACTGTAATGAGTAAAATATACTTTCCACTACTGGGTTGTTGTGGATATCTCACACAGATACTACACACTAACTGTAAGTTGGTCTGCATAAGAGCTCCTAAAAATGCTAATGTATTAAAATCTTGTAATGACGCAGATTAAATAGGTAGCTGCTAATGGGAACCTGTCACAGAACATCCTCTAAATATTTTCTTCCATAGCCTTTTACTTTTGTTTTTCCAAAAAATATTTCTGGCAATAACTGGGTTCAGGTTTGACCCTGGAGCAGAACCCAGTTGCCCTATGGCCTTTTCTGTTCTTCCAGCTCGTGACAGTTGGAAGAAGCAATACTTTGATACCAAGAAGGCCACAGCACCTTTGGAGGGCACACTGAGAAGTCTTCGACAAGAGCTGGAGAAATTCTACAATAAACTCCTACATCACCTACAGGCGAGGGATGGAAAAGGCAAGACTAGAAGACCTGGAAGAATGTCCAGCACCAAGGTAAAAAGTGTCATACATACTCTCTGAAGTGTACTCTACCAACATGTAAAAACATTGCCTTCAAGTAACTGCCCAGTGTTTCAAGATTTCTTAGAAATATGACCCACAATTTATTACATTAAGGTACATAGTGTTATTACCCAATAATTGGAATGTTAAAAGCTACTTTTTTGTGTTAGAGAGTTGTGTGGGCATATCCCAGCAACCAGTAAGAATATCAAAGCAAGAACACCACTGACTGGCCATGTCATCTTTCTCTACATCTCTGATTGGCCAGCTCATCAGGAGTATCATTCTCCATGGCAGACTATTTGAGAAGCAAGTTTGAGGTCAGATTTTTTTAAGTGTATTTTGTCTATGCTTGGGTCACAAGTACAAATAGGATGAGTTTAAAGAATATTTTCTTTCACCAGGTGAGTTCTCTCTAGACAGTTCCCACCATGTATTTTTTTGCCAATTTGCCTTCCAGGAAATCTAGGAAGGGAAGAAGTGCATACCTCAGGCAAATTTTTGGGAAGTTAATTCAGTGTTTATGAATCAATAAGGCCATAGCAACAATGTCACAATTTGGACACCAAAATGTCCACTAGGGGCATTGAAAGACTATATTTTCATCAGGAGTATACCACCATTAGTAATATGTATGTTTCTTGCATTTTCAGAATGAGCTCATTATCCAAATATTGACAGAGAGCCATGAGATTGACAACCTAAAGAGGAAGATAGATAATGACAAGATGAAGCTTGTCACGGAGATAAAGGTATTAGAACAATATTACTTGTAATTTGAGTAGATATTCTCTCTGATCGCTTGTCCGTCCTTATTTATTTCCTTGGGGTAGAACTGCAGTATGTTAAAGCTTAATTTGAAATGTATAAAAGCATATAAAAAAGCAGACATCTCACACCTGGGGCTTGGATGGGAGGTGAAGGGATGTTAGACAGAGGGTGGTCAATGTCTTTCATTGACGTTCTCCCTGGTTTGTTTATTTCTAGCTCAGGAAGCAGGCTGCCACCGAGCTTAGAGCCCTGAAGGCTGAGCTAGCCCAGAAGACCCAGATGTTTCTCTCTGGACCCATGGGCTTGGGCGGAGGAGTGAGGGATGGGACCTAAACTCAGAGCATACCTACCTATGTCACCAGCACCACTGTAACCTTACTCCATAAGAAAATGTTTGATATTCAATTTCCAAATAATTTTAAGTCAGAGAAGTTGCTCTGATATCTACTGGCCCATGCAGTGAAATCCATGATTTGGCTTTTATCCTACATGTCGTTTGGGGTTTTGCAATCTGCCATTTGCTAGATGCTGCATTGAGGATCTTTCTTTGGGTCATTTATCGGAGTTGATACTACTGTCTCATAGCACACTACCAAAGCTACGGTATCAGCATGACTAGAAGGCCTTTGTTTTCTCCAGAAATCAGATGCCAATATTTTAGGATTTACTTGATTCCTCAAGCACAAACATTTGCATCACATTTTAATTTTAGCTGACACATGCAAATTGACATAAAATCAGGGCTAAAACAGGAACAACTACAACACAAACATTATTCTTAAAAGGACAGTTCAACCTAAATTCATATATGGGTGAAATTCGCTTACCCCGAGTAGCTCTTGAAAGCCTAGGAATCATTTTTCACATCAAGCCATTATTCACCTCTATTCCAGCCGGGATTGGCTAATTCCCATCCTGGAATTAGCACTTAGAATTAGAATGCTAATTCCAGGCTGGTACAGAGGTGAATAATGGCTGGTTGTGAAAAATGACTCCATGGGCCTTTAAGAACAACTCAGGGTAAGTGGAATTTCACTCTATTATGAATCTGGGTCAAACTATATCCCTTTAACAATTAACATGATTTCTACTAAAATCAGTGATAAAATGAGAGAAAACGTCATACAAGAGTGAAGTGTTCTTAGTACGGGTTGTTATTTGTTATCTATGTATGTGTCTATGTATGTTTTAGTATGTAATCTTTTTTCGGCACGCAGTATTATTAAGTGCTTATTCCGCAGAAGCCAAATCATTTGTAAGATTTAGACAGTAACTTTTTGAGTGCATCTCTGATGGAAATATACATTTTTCTACAAAACATGGGTTAGGAATGCCCCAACTACTGATTTTACGATTGCAATAAAAAATAACAATGTAATTGAAGTGCAAGTACACATTCCCTGAGTTCAAGAGGAAGAAGCTTTATGGTTCCTCCACCCCCTTCAGTCCTCAGACAAAAGTGTCTATGGACTTAGCAACAAATTAGCCCTGGGATCCTGGGGAGACAATACCTCAGCGCAGAGTGTCTCATAGACCCATGAGGGCTTCCCACATGTCTTTGGTCTGCTGCTTGGCAACCGGGTTGTTGCTGTAGTCCAGAAGGTTGCCGTTCCACATGCCTGTGCCTCTGAGACCCTGGTCTCGTACGTAGGCCACCTTCATAGAGATGCTCTCCGGGTCATCGTACCACACCTGATGTACCTGTCCGCTTTGGTCCTGTGGACAGTGTTTCAGTTCACAAACTCAGTCATGGGCCAAGAACAATGACAACAATGGCTCCCTCTTTAGGAAGGAGGGAAAATACAGCCTTGGCAAGCGTTCAACTTCAGCCGGAGTGTTTAATTGGACTGGGGGTGGGCGGGTGTGATTTGTTCCAAGGTGACTTTGTTGGTCCGGGCTGACAACACCGCAGCCAAACAGCCTCTTCCCCCGAAACGGCGGCAGACTGTTCAGTTGTCGTAATTTGTCAGCAACCGCACAGACAAAGGGGCTCACTGTTTCCACAGACGTCCTGCACAGTGTGCGCGTGCGTGCATACCTTGTAGATGTAGTAGGGAGCCAGCTGGACATTGTCCCACAGCCTGCCTGACATGGAGCCGTTGACTTGTTTCATCATAGCGCTGTAAGGGACCTGCCGGCCAACCGCGTCGCTGCAAGGGGCCCCACGGAAGGGGACCTTGGCTAATGTGCACACGCCTTCCTAATAGGACAATGGCTCATGGTGAGAGTCCACCCCCCCCCCCGCCGAGTCCAGTGACACGGCAGGGTTATGGCATAGAGGCAATCTGCATGCTGAAATGTGTGATTTTTCTGCAGCAATTCAATTCCACATGGCGTGCAACGATTTTGCCTAAATTGTCACAGAAACGCACACACTAACGCTTGCATGTTTAAATGTGCAGCGGCTGGTTGAAATGGTAGGCTCTCTCTGTGCTACACAAATGGGTCTGTCTTATTCGATAATAATACAGTGATTTGATTATTGCAGTAATTGCTAAAATGTGCAAGCTCTCACGTAACATACAGGGATATTGGTAATTTTGCAAAGATTTCTGCAGTGTCAGAATCCTGTAGGGACTGATTATATAATAGCAAAACAATTCACTGCAAAGTATAGGCTAAAAGTAATACCAATTACAATACAATTTTACAGACTCAGTTTCCAACGGGCTAAATGAAAAAGCCTATTATACTGTAAATGAAACATAATTTTCCTAATATCTGTGTTCATGGGGTATTCACCTGGGAGAGGTCAAGACAAGGGTAATCATAACCGTACCATGGGACTCCCATAACAAGCTTCTTTGGATCCATGTTCATCGCTAGATATTGGTGATACGCTGGGAAGAAAACAGGACACGGCAGGTAAGAATAAGTCTGTTAGGAATGCCAAGCTAGCGGATGGGGACATTTTGATTTTCGTAAAGACTGACGTAAAATAAATGTTGAAATGGCATCAGTGATGTTGTCACAGGCGACTCACCTGTCAGTGTCTGAGTGAATGGGGCGTTCGCCATGGCAACACAGTCGCCCCATATCTGACTCTGCTCGTCGTAGGACATCACGAACAGCAGGTCGCAGGACTCGGCTATGCCGACGTAGTCGTAGCAGCGTTGGTCTATACACTTGGGCGACCAGGCCACGTCAAACGACACCTGAGGATGGGTCAGGATGTAGGTTTGGTTCACGGAGAAAGCTGGGTCTGTTCATTAGGTCAGGACCTTGTAGTAACATGTTTCCGAATTGTTTTGTTGTTGTTTTTTGTTTTGGGGGGTGGCAGTTGTGTAGTGTGTTGTATCCGCACCATATAATGGTTTTTGGTTTTTCTTTTTATTGTTTTTTTTCTATTGAGAATACTTTTGTTTTCAACACTTATTTTCAGAACATTAAAACTTTTTTCATGCCCCTCTTGTTGGACAGATTCTGGTATGCAGTTTAGTGCCTAATACTTGTTTTCAATTGAGTTGTGACATCCACAAAACAGTAAGACAGGAGTGGGGATACCCTTATGCTAGCATGCCATCAACACAAAACAAAGGTATATCATATATATTTCGGTTGTTGCTGTATGTATATATATATATATATATATATATATATATAT
>JACXGI010014422.1:0-19087 GCA_016801175.1 Esox masquinongy | reverse complement strand
GGTCAGCCTGTCAGTGCTCAGACCATACGCCGCACACTGCATCAAATTGGTCTGCATGGCTGTCGTCCCAGAAGGAAGCCTCTTCTAAAGATGATGCACAAGAAAGCCCGCAAACAGTTTACTGAAGACAAGCAGACTAAGGACATGGATTACTGGAACCATGTCCTGTGGTCTGATGAGACCAAGATAAACTTATTTGGTTCAGATGGTGTCAAGCGTGTGTGGTGGCAACCAGGTGAGGAGTACAAAGACAAGTGTGTCTGGGCCTACAGTCAAGCATGTTGGTGGGAGTGTCATGGTCTGGGGCTGCATGAGTGCTGCCGGTACTGGGGAGCTACAGTTCATTGAGGGAACCATGAATGCCAACATGTACTGTGACATACTGAATCAGAGCATGATCCTCTCCCTTCGGAGACTGGGCCGCAGGGCAGTATTCCAACATGATAAGGAATAAGCTGAGGGTAAAGGTGATGGACTGGCCAAGCATGTCTTCAGACCCAAACCCTATTGAGCATCTGTGGGGCATCCTCAAATGGAAGGTGGAGGTCTCTAACATCGCAAGGTCTCTAACATCCACCAGCTCTGTGATGTCGTCATGGAGGAGTGGAAGAGGACTCCAGTGGCAACCTGTGAAGATCTGGTGAACTCCATGCCCAAGAGGGTTAAGGCAGTGCTGGAAAATAATGGTGGCCACACAAAATATTGACACTTTGGGCCCAATTTGGACATTTTCACTTAGGGATGTACTCACTTTTGTTGCCAGCGGTTTAGACATTAATGGCTGTGTGTTGTGTTATTTTGAGGGGACAGCAAATTTACACTGTTATACAGGCGGTACACTCACTACTTTACATTGTAGCAAAGTGTCATTTCTTCAGTGTTGTCACATGAAAAGATATAATCAAATATTTACAAAAATGTTAGGGGTGTACTCACCTTTGTGAGATACTGCATAATACCAATTTTAAGCCTACACTAACTTGATGTTCAATTTAATGTAATTCTACTCAAAGTAACTATTGAACCATTCGAGCTACAGACGCCAAACCAACTTTCTTTCAGATGTTTAGGCTATAACAACTTTAAATTCTTGACTGAGTATGGACTATGACTACATTACTTTAAGTAATTTTTCCTAATTAGTGAAAATTAAAAGGTGCATTTCACCCTCAGAGACGTTTAGGTTTTCCTACCTTGTTTGAGAGATATCTAGGTCAGCTGGATTTGTTTCACACAGTTGACTAGAAGGAGCATGAAAATGGGATTTGCATGCTAACAACACAGTGTTATTCTCATGAAGATATCCTGGAGAAACACGTTCAGATACGGATATTGAAGAATTTATTTACTAATTTTATTTGGACCACAGCAGTTTATCAGGACCAAGAGGACAAATGAATGAGTTCATTCAACTGATTTGTGCCTTGCTTCTTGTTAAATTAACAGTCGTGGTGGTAATTAACATAGTGCTTCTTTTGGATAGGTTAAGTAGCTACCTATTGAAATCTGTAGGTAGCTATCTTTATAACATATACTGTTTTTACATATTAGCGAACAGATGTTTAACAGCAACTGATTTGAGGATTGCTAATAATTTGCTTTAAAATAGTAACTTTAGTTGACTATAACATTTGCTTGCTAACCATGCGTGATCCAGAACAACACATGGGCATGATCAAAGTTGATGTTTCAAAAATAAATAATTATATTTTGGTCTACTAGTATTGTTTTTTCCGATCACCATTTATTAGAGAAGTGGAATCTACATTACTAATGAGCGCTGAAACTTGTGGCATTTTAAAATATCTTGAATTTAAAGTACCCCAGATCTGGGGTACTTAGAACGGTTCCCCCTTTCATATATGCTGCGATAGTTGCTGATCCCCCCTCTCCGGCAGAGTACAACATCTCTGGTCTAGATCTTACAAATTTTTATGGGCAGACAGAGTTTTATGACCCCCCCCCTCCCCTCCCCAGCGCGTGACCACAGCATGTGACTTCACAGCTTCCACTTGTAAACAAAGGAGCTGTCCGACGAACTGAGTCTAAAGTTTAATTCACAAAGAAGCCAGACACTCCATTGATCATAAGGACATATATATTGGTTGCCTGGGACTTACCTTTATCGATCCGGACATCTGAGAGGCGACATCTTTTTTGGAAAGTGGAACATTTTCCTCTTACAAGGTAAGCTCTGGTTTAGTCCGTGCTTGAGATAAAGCTTCCAGTTCGTTACCAAATGAATTGTTAGGTTCTTAGAACCTTAACCAGCCTATTGGCAATGTTATCCGATCATGTATGACTGATAAAACATATCGATTGTCCAGAGAGTCTGCGTAGAGATGCGTATTTACGCGATGGATGTCCTATTTTCGTCAAGCGCTCCGTTAGAGTTGAAGCTAATGCTCAGTTAGCATAGCTTTGGGTTGGATTAACAAGTCTAGTAGCCAATTAGATTGTCCCTTCAGTGGTAGACAGATTTCCCAGGCAGGGGAGGGCCTCTATATGGCTCCTCATTGCGTAATAGGTCGAAGGTCCCATGGAAAGTCAATGGGATCAGAATGTTTGTGTTTTTATTGTAGAAAATGGTTTTCTATACTAAACAAATAGCATTAAAATGTAACAGATGTACATCAAACAGTGGAATGATGTAATTTACAGGTTTGAAGTAAAGGGACACTTGGAAATGGCTCTTGACACCACTAAAATAGGTGCCCAGATCTAGCACTTGTTTTTTTGATAGACAAAAAAACAGAATACACACAGACGGAACTTAAAAACCAAAAGCAAACTATATAGGAAAAGAATGAAAAGCAACACTGCCATCTACAAAAAAAAGGTATTAAATTAAGTACATAACACGGTGCTGACACACAGGACTCAAATACGACTTGGGCAGCTCACATGCACTTAATTTAATACCTTTTTTTGTTTGTTTGCTTTTGGTTTTTAAGTTCCGTCTGTGTGTATTTTGTTTTTTGATGTCTATCAATCCCCAATTATTTCTGATAATTTTGACATGTTTGGGTAACCATAGGATGTGTGTATAGCTGAGAATATCAATATTTGAGTTTTAGCCTGTCCATGAAATAATAGAAAAAGTAAAAACGTTTTTTTTTGTTGTGTGTTCTAGCTTGTACCTGAAAACTTTCTTTCTTCCAATCTACATTCTGATGAATCTCCCAGGTGTATTTTATACAGAATACCTTCACTGTGCATGTCCTGACAACATATGTGCACATAAATTGCAGTTATAATGGGCAATGGCAGTTTAGGCGGAAATCTCAATTTCTTCATTTACACTCGAGGCATTTTAAGAATAGATAAATAAAGAGGAAGTCGAAAGTTCCGGATTCTACCGCAAAATTAAAATTGTGTTGAGGAGATTTTGTAATTTTTATGCCAGAAATATATCATTGCTAACATTATTAATCAGTTCAGTAAGTAGGTGAGAAAAAGAAACAAATATAAATTTATATCCATACATTTTAATGGGCATTATCTAATTAGAAAATATGGTTGGAAAAGACAAAATTCGGCTTAGAATATTAGCCAAAATATTTTACACATGCATCAGTGATTCTCTTTTGTCGATCAGAGTTGATGTGACAAATAAAAGACAGAAACATGTTTTCTAGGTTTAACCATACTGAAATTAAGAAGTAAACAAGTTTCAGTAAGTGATCTGAGCCTATAACTTTCCACAGAGCATGTTAAACGCTCTTCTGCATGCATGGGCTAGACATCTGCATGCATGGAAACAGACAATTTGCGTGGCATTTGTTGAGTTTCTTACATTGGCATAAAATCCCTTTTTCAGATTGGAAACATAATTTTGGAATCAAAATATTGTGCAAGAAGATCGTTGTCTATAAAAATAATTGCAATCTGTCTCAAATAATTGCGATCAGGCAGTTATGTAATAATTGTGACAGCCCTAGTTGTAGCCTAAGCTCAGTTCGCAAAGATTTTGAAGACTCCATTCTGCTGACTAATTAAAATAAAAAAACATTTGTTGGAAAAGTGAAAGATCAATTATTAGATTAGATTTAACTTTATTGTCATTGAACAGTAAATGTACAGCACAACGAAATGCAGTAACCATCTAACCAGAAGTGCAATTAGAGGTCAGAAAATGTACAAGTATTTACAAGTATTAAGTATATGTATATTACAAGTGGAATGTGTAGATGTGCAAAGAAGGCAAATGCAGTACAAATGGCAATACTTAATGTGCAGTTAAGGTGTTGAAGTGTATGTTATGTTTAGTTTACAACAGACCATCTGTTTATCTGTACACAGGAAGTCATGTTCATTCAAAGCGCAACAGTAATTAGCCAATGGGCTTAAAGTACTGTGATGTGTTCCAGGTTGGAAAGTCTATAAGTAGAGGACAACCGGAAGTTTCTTTGAGACTGAGCTGAGATGTGTTTGTAAGACCATGTATGAAGACCGAGTCTGTAACATCATGAACAATAGACTATCAAATGCTGCAATAAATAAATGAATTACTCTCTCCCTTGATGACCGGGTACGCGATCATTATTTCAACCACTATACAAAAAGGATGATTTCTAACAAAGGCAAATAGAGGAGGGCGGAAAGTTTACAAGTATTAGGTACAGTGTATGTTACAAGTGGGATAACAGTTGTTCGGGTACAAATGGCAATTTCTAAATGGCATACCAGATGTGCAAACGAGGCAAATGAAGGAGTACTGTAGTAGGGTAGCATGAGCAACCATGATGCAGGGGTGGCAGCACTAAGGTCCTTGAGATAGACATGAGTGTGTGACAACTGTAAAAATGCAAGTACAATGGCAAAACTAAATGTGCAAAGAGGCAAATTAAATGTACAAGGTGCATGTGCAACTGAAATGCAGGGACAGCAGTGGACAGGTTCCTGAGGTAGACACATACCTGTAACCACTGAAAACTTCCATTATCAGGCTTTGCAAGGCAGAGTCAGAGTAGTACAAGAGAGTAGTGCAACAAGGTCCCTGAGAGGTGGGGGGCGGGTATGGTAAGTGATGGGTCACAGAGTTCAGAGTTCTCTGGGTTCCAGAGTTCAGCAGGGTTACAGTGGATGGAAAGAAACTGTTCCTGAGCCTGCTGGTGCAGGACCGAAGAGACCTGTACCTCCTGCCTGATTTTAGAAGGGCAAACAGTTTGTGGCATGGGTGTGAAGGGTCTCTGATGATCCCGCGCGCCCTGCGCAGACACCATTTGCCCTGGAGGTCTGCGATGGCAGGAAGCTGGGCACCAGTGATGTGCTGGGTGGTTTTCACCACCCGTTGCAGGGCCTTCCGGTCACCTATGGAGCAGCTGCTAAACCACACTGTGGCGCAGTTTGTCAGAATACTCTCGATTGTGCAGCAGTAAAAGTTCACAAGGATCTTTGATGACAGTCGGGCTTTCTTCAGCCTCCTTAAAAAGTACAAGTGCTGCTGCGCCTTTTTGACCTGACCTGAGGTGTTGAGGGTTCAGGAGAGGTCCTCGGAGATGTGGACACCCAGAAATTTGAGGCTGGACACGCTCCACCTCAGTACCCTCGATGTGGACTGGAGTGTGGCTGCAGCTTTTAGACATCCTGTAATCTACAATGAGTTCCTTGGTTTTTTTGTGTTGAGGGCCAGGTTGTTGTCAGCGCACCATGCCGCCAGGCGCATGACCTCCTTCCTGTAGACTGAGTTGTCGCTGTCACTAGTCAGGCCTACAACCGTGGTGTCGTCTGCGAACTTGATGATGGTGTTGGAACAGTGTACAGGAACGCAGTCGTGGGTGCTGAGGGAGTACAGGAGAGGGCTCAGCACACAGCCTTGTGGTACACCAGTGTTCAGGATCAGGGTGGAGGAGGTGAAGTTGTCTAACCTGACAGACTAGGGTCTGTTGGTTAGGAAGTCCAGAGTCCAGTTGCAGAGAGAGGGGCTGAAGCCCCTGGTCATGGAGTTTGTTGAACAGCCTAGAGGGGATGACTGTGTTGAAAGCTGAGTCTATGAATAGCATCCTCACATAGGTGTTGGTTTTGCCCAGGTGGGTCAGGGCAGAGTGTAGAGCCGTGGATATGGTGTCCTCTGTAGACCTATTTTACCAGTAGGCAAACTGGTAGGGATCCAGTGTTGGGGGAAGGCAGGACTTAAGGTGGGCCAGAACTAGTCTTACTAGTCTTTCAAAGCACTTGGTGATTGTGGGGGTGAGTGCAACCGGTTGGAAGTCATTCAGGCTAGATGCGTTTAACTACTTCGGCACTGGCACAATGGTTGTCGTTTTGAAGCATGTTGGGACAACCACCTAGGCCAGTGACATGTTGAAAATGTCAGTAAAGACCTCCGCCAGCTGCTCAGCACATGCTGTAAGCACACGCTGGGGGACGCCATCTGGACCAGCATCCTTGTGTGCATTCACCCTGCTCAGTGCAGACGACACTTCTGCGGTGGATATTCTGAGTGGGGGACGTCTTGGGGGAGTTCAGCTTTAACGGCTGGCTCTGTTGTCCCTGTCGAAGCGTGGGTAGAACCTGTTTAACTCGTTGCTGAAGGAGACATTGCTGGCTGTGGGGTAGGGTTCTTTGGCCGGTAGTCAGTGATGGCCTGGATGCCCTGCCACATGCGTCGGGGTTCAGAGTTGTTGTAGAAGTGCTCCTCAATCCGCAGTTTGTGGTCATTTTTAGCCATCCTGATGCCCCTTTTCAGGTTGGCCCTGGATGAACTGTAGGCCTCCGCATCACCAGATCTAAAAGCAGCGTTGCATGCCTTTAGCAGTTGTCAGACCTCTCTGTTCATCCACAGCTTCTGGTTGAGGAAGGTCTTTATTAGTTTATGGGTGGTGACATTGTTGGTGCAGATGTTGATGTAATCCAGAACGGAGGAAGCATACAGCTTTGGAAGAAATTAAGAGACCACTGCAAAATTATCAATTTCTCTGGTTTTACTATTCATAGGTATGTGTTTGAGTAAAATGAACAGTTTTGTTTTAATCTATAAACTACTGACAACATTACTTCCAAATTCCAGCAAAACAACAAAATACTAATAATATTTGGTGGAATATCCCTGATTTTTAATCACAGCTTTCATGCGTCTTGGCATGCGCTCCACCAGTCTGTCACATTGCTGTTGGGTGACTTTATGCTACTCCTGGCACAAAAATTCAAGTAGCTCGCTTTGTTTGATGGCTTGTGACCATCCATCTTCCTCTTGATCAAATTCCAGAGGTTTTCAATGGGGTTCAGGTCTGGAGATGGGCTGGCCATGACAGGGTCTTGATCTAGTGGTCCTCCATCCACACCTTGATTGACCTGGCTGTGTGGCATGGAGCATTGTCCCGCTGGAAAAAACAATTCTCAGAGTTGGGGAACATTGTCAGAGCAGAAGGAAGCAGGTGTTCTTCCAGGATAACCTTGTGCTAGGCTTGATTCATATGTCCTTCACAAAGACAAATCTGCCCGATTCCAGCCTTGCTGAAGCATCCCTAGATCATCACCGATCCTCCACCAAATTTCACAGTGGGTGCAAGACACATTTTTTTTAGGCTTCCTATAACATAGCTACTGAAGGTTGTAGCCAGCGAAGCTTTTGGCTATCCTGAACAAATCCTCTTTTGCCACTGGCCGTTTTAACAGCTAATTAGCCATTTGTGAATGACATTGAGACAATATATATCAATATAGGAGACGATAACTGACTTTTTCGTCAAGAGAAAAGAAGAGAGAATCGTGTAGCCAGCGAAGTGTTTGTCTATCCTGTTTGGCTTCCTATAATGTAGCTACTGAAGGTTATAGCCAGCAAAGTTTTTATCTGTCTTGAACAAAGGCATAAGGTGTTTTGACTGTGACAGGAGTCGAACACGGGTGTTGTTGCTCCGCAGTCCGCTATTTAACAAGGGGTAGTCAGTCAGGCAGGCAGGCACTCAGTCAGTCAGTCAGTCAGTCAGTCAGTCAGTCAGTAAGTAAGTAAGTAAGTAAGTAAGTAAGTAAGTAAGTAAAGTGACATTCGCTCTTCTAGGCCGGCTCCCCTTACGTGGTCCGGCAAAAATAGGCTAGACAGAAAATGGAAAAAAAAGCTTTTCAAGCTTTGAAATATGATATCTTTAATTCCAATCAAACCCTTTATCAGCATCTCAGATATAACAGAAAAATTGCATGCTTCAAGTTTCATATCAGCAAACTTATAGTCTTTACAGACAATGTGAAGAGGCAATCGAGCCACATGTTAGGGAAACAATCGGATTGTACTGCCAGCAATTGCCTGCAACCCCAACCCACCTACTAATTACAATGCCACATGTCCACACTCAATGCAGACTTTTGGTGCGTATCAAGTAAAACTGGTAAACAATCCCAACCCCAAAATACCACAGTCCAGTGTCAATGAGAAGACATTTTTAGTCTTTAGGCTATATTTCTCTTTTCACATAACCACAATATAGTAAGCCCCATGTGTGCGTGACATGAATGAAATACAAATGTGGTCTGCGTGTTTCATTATCAGTGCCCACATACAATGCAAAATGCAATGGCCATTTGAGTGCATTTACCACAAACATGTCGCTTACATGTTTGGCAGATATCATTAGTTTTGTTCCCTGCACATCTGCCAACTGGATGTCTCCTTTTGGACAAATCTATTGCCCAACCCCACATACAAAACAATCCTCAACTGGACAAAATCTTGCACCTTACATATAATTTTTAGTTATTTTTAGTAATTTATTAATGCAGTCTACTGTTTTTATGTTCAGTCCATTTTTCTTATTTGCTTTTACTTCCCTTACTCCTTTTGTATTAAGTGTTGCACCAATGGCCAGAACAAATTCCTTGTTTGTTGTGAAACTTACTTGGCAATAAAACCCTTTCTGATACTGATTACTGATTCTGATTGTACAAAGTATATGCATTGATGCTAGCCAGGTCTAAGATGTTGTAAAACACTGCTACAGGCCATAGCGACTCCCTCCCTTTACCGAATACAACCATGCTGCCATCTGGTCCATAACATCAACGCCACACTTAGCTGTTGTAGTGGGCAATAGTTTCAGGCAGTTTTTTGCGCCACTGTCAATTCCAACTGTCTGATGCATTGTGCACAATATGCATACATTTTTCTTTGCTTTTGCTTGGTAAATCGTAAGTGTAGTGATCCCAGCCTTCAGAACTTTTGTTGAATATTTTTCAGACTGAGCCTGTGTACAGGGTGGCATCTCTCATATTATTTTATTAATTGTACCAACAATTGTGGTTTTGTTTGCCAAAAGATCGCTTGCCAAAGAGGTGAATAAATTGTCTGTGGTTACATTTCTTCCTTTCCCTAAGATGCCTAACGACATTGTCGGATACACAATGCCTGCTAATGTCTTTTCCCAGATAGGGAAGTGCATTCAACATAATATTCTGTTTCGACCTCAGTGGCAATCCAGAACTTTATCCCAAATTTGTCTGGTTTATTAGCCATGTACTGTGAATCGACAGCGTGCTTTGGTAGGGAATAGCTGTTTATCAACAGTTATGTTTGCACTGGGCTTGTAAGAAGTAACACTGTTTTTCACAAATGTATCGAAGATCCCCGATATTATGGCAAATATTGTACCCTTCGGGACATTGTAAGCAAATACACCAATGACCAAACTGTGCAGCCACTCTTACTGTGTAGCCTTCTACACAGTGAACTCCAGCCACACACTCACTACTTTATAGCACTAAACGCTAAATATATTGTACTGTAAGCAAAAAAGCAAGTTTATTTATATAGCACAATTCATACATAGAAGCAATTCAATGTGCTTTACAAAGAAAAAGAAAAAAATATAAAAATGCAATAGCATAAAAACAAATACTCAAATGAAAACATCAAAACAACATCATAATAATAAAACATGAAATAAGAAAATAGAATAAAAATGGGATAAAAACATAGGAAGCTATGAAAGCTGTAAGACTAAACAGTGTGGTTAAGTTTAAGCGCTGAGTCATAGGCGCGTGAAAAGAGAAGTGTTTTTAACCTGGATTTAAAAATTGATAGGTTTCAGGCACGTCTAAGATCTTTTGGTAGTTTATTCCAGTTGTGTGCAGCATAACTGCTAAATACAGCTTGGCCATGTTTAGTTTGGACTCTGGGCTCTACTAGCTGACCTGAGTTCATGGTTCTAAGAGCCCTGCTCGGTTTATATTCTTCAAATATATCAGAAATGTATTCGGGGCCTAAACCATTCAGTGATTTATAAACTGAAAGCACCACTTTACAATCTATTCTGTAACTGACTGAAAGCTAGTGCAAAGATTTAAGAACTGGAGTGATGTGCTCTGTTCTCTGGTTAGCATTCTAGCAGCAGCATTCGGAATGAGCAGCAGAGTCTTTTTGGGTGTCCATTTAAGAGGCCATTACAGTAGTCCAACCTACTAGAGATAAAAGTATGGATGAGCTTCTCTTGGTCTTTTTGGGACACCAAACCCTTGATTCTGGCGATATTTTTAAGATGATAGAATGCTGTTTTGGTGACTGCTTTGATATGACTGTTAAATGTGAGGTCTGAGTCTATTAGAACACCAAGATTACACACTTGGTCACAGGTTTTTAGGGCCTGAGAATCCAGCTCTTTACTAATACTAGTTCTTTTATTTTTGTAGCCAAACACAATAATCTCTGTGTTATCTTGGTTTAATTGCAGACAATTTTGGTACAACCAGGTATTTATGTGCTCCATACAGTGACACAGTGAGTCTATTGAGCTGTTGTCCTACGGTTCGAGAGCCATATATATTTAAGTATCATCTGTTTAGCTATGGTAGTTAATGTTGTTGTTCTGTAGAATTTGGCCCAGAGGTAGCATATAGAGAACAGAAGCGGTCTGAGAACTGATCTCTGGGGAACTTCGCATGTCATAGCTATCAGATTCATGTTTACCAATGGTGACAAAGTAACTCCGGCCATCTATGTAAGATCTGAATCAATTATGGACTGTCCCGGAGAGTCCTACCCAATTTTTCATCCTATCTAAATGTGTTCTATGAAATTGTTTTAAAAAGGTCTGATGGCAGTGTGCCAAGACAACATGTAGAAACTTTAAGATGTCAAACTGTTTGCATTACTTTGTATATCTGTGAATACAAATTTCCTAACAGCTCTGCCCATTTAGTTCATCAATAAAATGGTCATTTTTTTCTGTGGTTTCGATAGGCCATTATACAGAGCCTATTGAATAGCAAATTATTGTTGCCATCTATGCCCTATCGCCTTACACAATGTGTTATTTTGCTTTTAGAAAAAAATCACAATATATTTTCCTTATGTAATAATGCTAAATATTTTCAAAAGTTTTATCAAACAATGTAGATCAGTAGCCTACGTTTCCCTACCGCAGCCTATCGCCCAAGCTGACACAAAATGTGGGGTATACTGTAGATCCAACTCGATTGATAAAACCATTGAAAAATCCAGGCACCAAAGACTTTCATATTGGAGACTTATAATTTTAGGCTAACCGCGTTACGGTTCCCTTTTTAGTAGGCCTAACAAGCCTTAGTGTAAGGCGTAAACTATATTGATGAACATAGTCATACATTTTAAATAGCCATATAATATCCTACAAGTAAACAGCAATAAAATACAAATGCTATGATCCAACAAATGTTTTTTATTTAAATTAGTCAGTAGGCTGACCTCTTCACATTCTTTGCAGGGTGAGCATAATAGGCTACATCTAGGGCTGTCGCAATTATTACATAACTGCCAGATCACAATCATTTTTACAGAAAACGATCTTCTTGCACAATATTTTGATTCCAAAATGTTTCCAATTTGAATAAGGGATTTTAGGCCAATGTTAGAAATGTCTCAACAAATACCACACAAATTATGTCCGTTTCCACAGGATAGCCCATGCGTGCAGAAGTGTGTCTGACATGCTCCATGCAGAAAGTTATAGGCCCAGATCATTTACTGAAACTCGTTTGGTTCTAAATTTATGTTTAAACCTAGTTTATAATTGTTTTGCAATGCACCGTAATGTAACCTAACTGCGCAACATTATTATTAGACAAACCCTTTTCAGTCGCTTGTCGCATCAACTCTAATCGACAAAAGAAAATCTCCCAAGTATGTGTAAAATATTTATCACATAGGTCACACAATATTAGGCTATTTAAAGTGCTTTTAATCAATTTATTTATTTGGCATGTTTCCCACTGCACATTTTGGCCGTTATTTTCATCTGCCGGACAACTACACCTGATACCAGCTAAGAGCCGGCATTTGCCGGCTAAATTAAACCCTGACTTGGACAGCTTATGTTAGCACCCCGACTTTCAGCGCTTGCTATTAGGCTTACCACGATATTAGAAAATATTTTAAGGTTAGCCATACAACTTATTTTACTTTCAAATCGTTTTTTAGGCCTAACTCTATTGTTGATGAACACACGGTGGTGTGAACATGTTATTTAATCTTTTAGGCCATCTATATGCATTTGCAAGGCTATTATTCGCTTCACGATTTTCAACGGTGGTTTGGTCCCTAACCTGACTGTATAAATGTGCGCACACCAACCCACACATTTATTTTAAGTGCCTTTTGGTCAAATGTCCTTCTTCCTCCGCTAATAGTGTAATTGGCATTGGATATACGCGCAAGATGCGCCATCTACCGATCATTGTGTGTCAGCAACACCCTCCCACTCAAAACACGCATGGGTCAAAATGACCCCTGACGGCACTTCTAGTAGGTGTGAATGGCTCAAAGCTTCTAGTGTTAAGGCTACCTTAATGTACTGATCATGGATATATTAAACTAATTTGCATAGTTAAAATTATTTAATCCTAAAACAACATGTCTTGAATGGTTTAAGCTAAATAGACCAACTTTGTTTTACATATTACAAATTTAGGCTATCCCAAGTTAGTCTAGTGTAATTTGATACCGTCATGATGGCCAAATCACATGGAATTTCTGGACTTCTGCTTATAATTTAAATGGAAGAGACAAAATAATGCCAGTTTAAATGTTAAGGAACAGAGACACACACACACACATTCCCCCATATGCCAATCAGTGGGACAGTCAGTCAGAGTGAAGAAGAGTTTGGTAAAGCCCAAGTGGTGTGTGTGTGTGCGCATCATGTGCATGCTTGATAATTTCAAGGCCTGTTTCACCTGCTTAGAGATGGGTGTCATGGTGGATTAATCCTCCCACTACAAAGTGTGTCTGATAGTTCCGTTCAGGTCCTGGGAATTCAGGGCAGCTGAGCTCTGATTGGTGTGTTAGAACCACATACTGTTTAAACCGAAAAAAGATAGATGGATGGGAGCACCACTGACAATGTCAAGGACATAGAATTCAGGGAAAACACAAACACCCACAACGGGCATTTAGAAAGGGGATTTCTCAATTGTGCTCATGTTCCAACTGACATTTGGGCTCTGCATTTAACCCAGCCGTCTAAATTGGAGAATTGCAGGAGGCTGCCGCATTGAGCACCAGCGTAGCAATTAGAATTAACTGCCGTGCTCAGTGACAGGACAAAATTGCAAAATTCCAGTTTTAGGTTGGCGCCACAGATTTTGGCCTGAAAGCTCTATTTTCATCTCATTTACAGTGCATTTGCAAAGTATTCAGACCCCATCACTTTTTCCACGTTTTATTATGTTACAGACTTATTCTTTTTTTTTTCCTCATCAATTTACACACAATACCCTATAATGAAAAAGCATAAAAAGGGTTTTAGAAATTTTCACAATTGTATTACAAAATAAAGTAAATATCACATTTACATAAGTATTCACACTCTTTGCTATGACGCACAAGAGCTCATGTGTATTCTCCTTCATTGATCGTCCTTTACATGTTTTTGCAACTTCATTGGTGTCCACCTATGGTAAACTCAGTTAATTGGATAAAATTTGGCAAGGCACACACCTGCAATTATAAGGTCCCACTGTTGACACCGCATGTCAGTGCAAAAATCAAGCCAAGAGGTCAAAGGAACTGTCTGTTGAGCTCCGAGACAGATTCGGGGAATGATACCAAAAAATATCTACAGTATTGAAGGTCCCCAAGAACACAGTGGCATTGTTATTCTTAAATGGAAGAAGTTTGCAACCACCAGCACTCCTGGAGCTGGCTGCTTGGCCAAACTGAACAGAAGGGCTTTGGTCCAAGAACCTAATGGTTATTGTTTGGTTCCTGTGTGGAGATGGGAGAACCAACCAGAAGGGCAACCATTGCAGCAGAACTCCACCAATCAGGCCTTGATGGTAGAGCGGCCAGATGGAAAATTTTAGACACTGCATCGCAACTCTCACCCGACCATTTCATTTCTCTGTCTAGGGTTGCGGAATAACATTTTTATAACATGAGTATTGCATCCAACATTTCTATTCTCAGAGAATAGACTACTGTAATGGAGTAGTCTATCTCAAAGAATAGACATGTTGAGTGAAAACAGCCCTGTAAACTAATTTTAGTTTTAAGCCAGCAGCTTGAAATATTTTCTTGGACTCAACAAAAGGTTTGAGAACCACTGGTATACTGTATATTTTGGTCCCATTCAACTCAGTTGGAAGAGCATGTTCTTAACAATGGCAGGCTTTTGGGTTCAGGTCCCATCTAGGCCACTCTGAAAATGTATGCATACTCATTAATGTTAAGCTGCTTTAGATAGTGTCAGTTAAATGACAAAAGCCTATGAACATCATCTAATTTATGTACATTTTGATTAAAATTTAACTTTCTAAAGTTCATCTGAGTCTTTGGAAACATTTAAGTGGTTGTCTATGACATCCAGTTTCAGAGGGGTATAAATATGAGGTGACAAACAGGCTGAACTCCCTTAGTCATCCATCAACATGGGGAAGGCCACAGAAAATAGAGATGAAATGAGACAAGATTTGCACACCTTCACAAATCCGGCAATGGCTATAAAAAGATATATAAAAGAAACATACACGAAATTGCCCGTACGTCACATCGGCTCCTGTGCCCCTCCCGCAGTCCTGTCTTCAATACACACTGCTGGTTCTCATTCTCCACTCATCCTCTGTATTTAACTCCACCTGTTCTCCTTTTTCATTGTCGGTTATTGTCTTTTCATATGGGTTTGTAGTCTGCGAGTTGGCTTCCCTAAGCTGATTTGTCTGTTGTATGTACTTATTTTTTGCAAGTACATTTACATTCTGGGGCTCCAGAGTACTTTTTGCCATGCTGCGTATGCAGAACCGGCCAAGAAGAACAAAAGTCTCTTACTGAGTGAGTCAGTGACTAACTGATAGACTGACAACCCACTGTTAAATAGTGTAGTGGTTAGAGATGCGGACTGCCATGTAGTCGACTGGGTTTTAATCCTCGCCACCGACCAAACAAAGTATGCATTAGGGTTTATTCAGGATAGGCTAAAACTTTGCTGGCTACAAGCTTCAGTAGCTATTATAGTAAGCCTAAAGTAAAACTGTTTACGGTAATATTGCGATGGACAAACTGCACTGACAAGGAACATTTCGATTTACATAGGGTTGGGTATTCAGCTGTCACTGTTTTCTAAAGGAACAAACCAGCCATGGAGTGATTGGAGTCAGCTTACAATTATAGGTACTGTATAGTTATTAGCTAGCCATCTACAGTAATCTCTTTCTAATTTAACACGTTGAATGTAGAGTTGCGATCCTGCTATACCTGTTGTTGGTTTAGTAAAACTGTTTACGGTAATATTGTGATGGACAAACTGCACCGACAAGAAACATTTCGATTTACATAGTGTCATGGTTGGGTATTCCACTGTCACTGTATTCTAAAGAAATGAACCAGCCATGGAGTGATTGGAGTCACTGTTTTCATTATAGATACTCTATAGCTATTAGCTAGCCATCTACAGTAGTCTGTATGTAATTTAATACGTTGCAATCACATTATGGCCTTTGTTGATTTATATGTTAAAGGGTAATGTAGGGAACTAGCTTCAAGAACCGTGGAGTTTTGACTAATTGGTTTGACAATGCAGGAAGTAAACAGACCACATCTCTACACCCGTAAAACGTGCAACAACACCCGCTGTTTAAATAGTGTAGTATTAAGGACAAAGTCTTTCACATAGGACACCGCAAATCGAATCCAGCCAGGGCTACAACATTCATTCCTTCTAATTGAGGGCCGGCTGAACTAGGCGTTCCTTGGTTACTTGTTACTCAGTGCAAGTGTTTGTTAATTGTTCTCGGATTGTATTGTTCAGTCTTTTTTTTTTTAATTTCTCCATCGGTAAAGAACCTGTTGAATCACGCACCTGCTTCCTACCTTACAAACGTGACACCGTATCCAGTATTAGGGCAATCATTAAATAAGGTAAAACAACTGGAGCTTTGATGAACCTGCTTTAAGGTGAGTCCTCAAGTTAGGACCAATGAACCATTGCTAAATGAGCTGTGACATTGATTATACTTTAGGTTATGTACATACAAACCATATTTCCTATCTAGCCCAAAATGGGAGGTTTGAAAAAATATTAGTTAGTTTCAAAAGTATTGGAATGCATCCTCAAGTACTAGTGTTTAGTATTTGTTCGCACATCTTTATGTATTGAATAGTTTGTTGAATAGTGAAGCCAGGGGAGAGTAGATGTCTAGGTCGCTCTTCGTTATTTGAGGGCTACTGTATCAATAGCACTTGTTGCTGTCACCACCATAATCAACATTGCCGTCATTGTAATCAAAATGCGTGAAATGCGTCAGAAAAAATACATGATGGAATAGAATCAATGTTTTCTTCACCTCGCCACGTCTGGTGGCCATTCGTGATGGTCAGTCAGGCAAGGCGCTTTTCTCTGTGACTGTCAAACTGTCATCTTCAGAAATAGCTGAAGCTGCAAAATTATTCACATTGCTGCTGCTAAACTACTACTGTTAGGGACACTCACACAGGATTAAGAGGAAAAAGGTGGACACCTTTTGGGAAGAGTGGCAATAAACATTTTATTTTTCTCCTTCCTTTGTTTTTCTGCCCCAGTCACATTTGAGCGTTTCATATTTTAAAAAGCTGTCTATCTCTCTTGAGTAGTGTAGTAGGCTGACTGAGTAAGCTACCTAACTTCTTTGGGGCTGCTGCCGTGAGAAACAATATGGGACAGACCATTTGAGTAAAAGAGGGGGGTTCGGTGTCAAACATGTATAATGTATTAGAAGGCATGATATAATTTCAGTATCATTTTGAGTAACACAATCTTAAGACAAAAAATAAATATAATTAAACGATTTATAAATTTATAAATATAATTAAACGATTCATTTATTTGATCTAATATTATCTAATGCTGACTACCCCACATTATATCCTGACCCTGCTTTAGGTCTTGTTGTTCTTCAAATGATTCTCTCTGAAACATGTGAAGACTTGATAAGAAAGAGTGTGGTTTTGTCCTGAATCAACTGGATTCAGGGCATAGATGTACATACCTGAGAACTGTAGCATGATTTTGACGTTCTTGATCCAAAACTCAGTTCTAAGAAAGATTATCTGGAGACACTGCCATTGAACATCAAATCAATCAATCAATCAATCAAATTAATTTTATTAAGCCCTTTTTACATCAACGTTTACAGACAACTACAAGCCTGAAACCCCAAAGAGCAAGCGACATGAGTTAATGCACAGTGGCTAGGAAAAACTCACTATTAGGGTCCAAACTCAGGAAGAAACCTAGAGAGGAACCAGACTGGTGGTGATCAGCCTTATTCCACCAGAGTGGTGATCAGCCTTATTCTGGCTGTGCCGGGAATAATATGACCAACACACATGGCATGCCATTCAACATGATGTTATGGTGAAGGTTTTAGTTTTAATCAAGGAGCATTCTACAGAAATTAGAGATAAAGATTATACAAATGCATAGATTATTTCATCTCTCAATCACCTCCCTTGGTAGCATTGGATGGCAGATCCATCAGATGGTCAGTAAGGCTGATCATTGAGCACATTGGTGTTGGCAATCTATCCTGAGTAACCGTAACATGTCCTCACTTGACCTTGGTCTTTAATGACATCTGATGGAATAGTTGGGCGGCCTATAAGTCAGAGGTTACAGGGATGACCTGTTTGAGAGTGTGTGTATGTGCATGGGTATGAGAGATTTAGACAGACAGACAGAGAGAGAGAGAAGTAGTGTGTGTGTGTGTGTGTGTATGTGTGTGTGTGTCAAACTGGTGATTTATGTGTGATGAGCCAGGCTGTCTATCTTCAAGCAATGTTAACTGTCCCACTCTGAGGATTTTCTTTGTTCACCCCTATGGTCACACACCCCTATGGTCACACTACGGTCATGAAGAGATGGAGAGGAGGTAAGGTGATCTTGGAGTATCGGGGTAGAGGAGGAATGACTGATGGATTGATTATACGGAGTAGGTAGATTCATTTCAATGTAAAAATTTCATCATGCTGAGTGTCCCCAAAAGAAAACTGAATTTCCTTGGGCCAAATTGTATAGCTCTGGAAAAAATTAAGAGACCACTGCACCTTTTTCTTTCCTTTCCAAATGAGTTGAAAAGGAAAGTTTTCTGTGAGGAACAGAAGCGTTCAATTTGCAGAGGTCTCTTAATTTTAACCCTTCTGTTACTCACTCAAAACCTTCCTTTTCGACATTTTTGGAAAGGAAAAAAAAGGTGAGGTGGTCTCTTAATTTTTTCCGGAGCTGTATATTACCCACAGAAAAGCATTAGCTTATTTAAAGGAATGTCGGTGGATTGTTTTATATGGCAAGAACATATAGTCTAAAGTTAAGAAGTAGGCAATTTTGGCAGTGGTAAGCAAAGATAAAATAACTGATTGTTGAGTTGTGCAAGAATGAAAAGAATAAAAACCTGACAGAAATAATACAGTAAGGCCAAATGAAGATAGATTGTCTGTAGCTGGTAATTAGGGGAGTCCTTGAGGTTGATGACAATCAGGTGACAGAGGGTCACTAACCAACTATTATGTCAATATACCAATCCACCAGTTATTTTCACACAACTCCAAAAATAGCTAAGGCCTGAGAGTCAGTGAACCTTGGAATACAGGTGCTGGTCATATAATTAGAATATCATAAAAAAGTTGATTTATTTCAGTAATTCCATTCAAAAA
>JACXGI010014421.1:0-11409 GCA_016801175.1 Esox masquinongy | reverse complement strand
GACCTCGTTCCAAACTAAAGATGAGGTTAGTTCGAATGTAGAGAAGATTCTTCTTAAAAAAAAACGTTAATCATAACGATCAGTTCTTCTAGAGTCACTTTAGCAAGTCCATAGTTTAGCCTGGCTTTTCTTAAAACGTGACGCTGCTTTTGATTTTATCCGAACCATGAAGAGTTTGCACGCCGTCTTATCCAGCATCGTTTTCACGATCATAGCCTGACCACCCCCCATGTACATAATGCATTAGCGCTCCCGAGCGGTTTCTCCTCTCCCCTCTGCTATGTGTTGTAAATGTCGGCCCCGTCAGAGAGAATTAGGGGACCCCTAACATCTCAGGTCAGCTCTTTGATAGCTGAGGCCCCTCTCGTCTCAGCTTGAAGCCTGGACGCAGTGTTTAATGCACTCCACCAGACACGGGTATCAATCTTCGGCCGGCGCTGTGTCCCACCACGCAGCGTGATTCCTGGATAAATAAGTGTCTGTCCTGGCCTTAGGTGTCCTCTTACCACATATAATGTCCTGTTTAGTCCTCTAACTGTATTTATGTTTTCAACTTTGTGTGTGTGTGTGTATTCTACTTTTCAAGCTATGTGTTGATGACTGATGAGTGGCTGTTTTGCTTTGGAGGTTAAAACGATTAGAAGGACTAGTCTTTTTCCAAGCTGTTTCTCTTACAAAAGATTCATCCAGAGTAGTTGAGGCCCTGCTGAGTGGCTTTCCGTCTCAGCCCCGCTAATAGAATTCAGATACTGTAGGTAACTATTCTACCCGTTCTGTTTCCCTTTCAAACTCCAATGTGGATGTTCCTGTTAGAATTAACAGCACTATAAATCCAGCTTTTACCTTTGCCAGACAACGCGCATTCGCACACCGACCCTTCCGGCGTTTCCCTCCCCTCGGAAATATGGCCGCTAAAAGGGAGAATGTGGTTTTGTAATGGTTTTCGTCTGCGTCTCGGCCTGGCTCCGAATTCATCCCTCAGACACACGAGTCGGGGCGGCCATCTTGGCTCCTGTGGAGCCGGTGGCCATCTTGTTGTTGAGCCGCCCAGTCGCTGAGTGGCTGATTTATTCTGTGTGGGAACTGCCTCCTCCGTGGGCCTGGCTGAGTAATCCACCAGTTCTCCAGCCCCCTACTGGCACACAGGGAGGTTATGTACCAGCACAGAGCCCCAGGATACTCAACAGGCTTCAGTTCATCAGCCGGGCCAGAGAGCTTAGAAGACAGTAACACTGACTGCACAATGTCAATTGTGGAACAATTCCCACCCCAGGAAAATAACTGTCAAGTTAGTACGTGTTTATGAGCTGAGGTCATGAGTAATAGGCCATTCCCCAAGTACTGAGACACACACACAGTCTTAATGACATGCTTATTTAATGAGTTAATCCTGAATTACGCTTGATGTTAATCTCTGACGTTTTAACCGTCATTGTCGTATTAACTAACAAAATTGCCGTGGGGCTTCACACGGCCAAACAAAAGGACACAGTTATGCAGATTTCTCGACCCACGACGAACTAATGACAACAGAATGTGCCCGTCCCTCAACACCACCCCCACAAACCGCCACATTCCCACACCGTCTACCTCATTCCCAGTTCTCTTGGACAGCGATCTAACGGAGTGCTCTGGAAAGATTGATCCCTCAATCCTGTTGCCTGTCTCTCGGTGTATGCATGTGTCTCAGGGCATTAGTTCAGACTGCCAGGTCATCTGATACTGTGGCATACTGTAAGCACCAATGCTCATCCTCCCTGCGGTTCATAAGAACAAGGGCCAAAGGTTGCCTGTCTGAACTGTGTGTCTGCTACCAATTATCACTTCAACTCCACTGGGGGCAGTAAGGCTAGCTAGAGCCATCCTCTGCTAACAGGGTTAGCCTTTCGCCTCGTTTACAATGTGCATTTAGGCAGTCTTTGTTAAAATAAATCATTTACGTTTGTTTTTGTGCTGGTCGTGAACCTCTAATGCTCCTCTATCGACTTGTTGTGGTGTCACAAACTAAATGTAAACCGCTTTAAAGAAATGTGACGTGTTGTGTTGTTTACATTGTGTTTGCGTTTCCAATACATTCTTGAGCTGTTGCATGACTGACCGTACCCTTTGTTTATGTCAGCATCTAGAAAATACTGTCCTCCTGCAATATTTCTGAGGTGGAGTTGAGTCTCTAAGACAGTAGTATGACAGTACTATGATCGTAGTATGTTGTTAAACCACTACTTAGCCTCACCAGTGCTACTCATCACTCACGCTTCCTCGTCATCACGGCAGATTTTGTTACCTTGGGATTCATCTCCCAGTGGCTCCAGTTTCCAGCTAAACACTGCGTGCATAAATGCACCCCTTGAACGTGTCCGTCGTAGCGCTGTAGTATGTCCCTCTAGTGTTTCCCCCCCGGGGACACATTAAAACCTAACACAGCCCACCAGAGTACAGGATAAACAGGAAGAAATGTCTCCGGTGTGGCTGTGCAGAGCCACAGGCTGCAGTGCTTCAGGTGGACTGACCAATGTGCTCTGCTGCTTCCCGCATGGGAAGGACGGCCCCGGCCCTGCTTACAAATGGGACGGGGGAGGGGAGGGGCGGGACAAAGTGAGGGGCTTAAAGTTTTTCTTGTCCAAAGCAATTCAGAAAGCCTCAGTCTGATGGTGTTGATTGTTTTTGAAGAGCTCTCGTGGGCTTGTTTCATTGGACAATGTCGGAGCGCTGACAGGATTCCGCGCTGATCGAAGCAGCCACCCTGATGATGCCTTCAGATATCCTGACCAAATCTCGGCACGTTTTGGCACCCTCCAGTGGCAGGTGCAATGGGCTGCAGGTCATGGACACGATGTCAGCTCTGTTTAGCGCAGTCACTGTCCCCTCCACCCTTCTGTTTCCTGTTGGAGTAGAAAACGAATGAAACCATGTGTTCTGTTGGTCATATGTGTATAATCATACAACAAAGCCCTGTCGGTTAAAGGTGTGCCGTTTCTCCTTTCCCATTAGGCCATGTTGCTGAGTCGTGACGGCCAGTATCTGTTGACTGGGGGTGATGGGGGAGTTCTGTCTGTCTGGCAGGTCCACGACCTCAAGCAGCTGTTCACCTATCCAGGCTGCGACGCGGGCATCCGCTCCATGGCCACGTCCCACGACCAAAGGTAACGCAGTCGAATCCCACTGTGGACAGCGGTTCATGTTCACGCACAGAAAAAGGCTGAACAGGAGAACGTTGTCCTTTTTTCATATTGAAGTAGGTTTACGTTATACAGTCCAAAGTAAAGACTGAGAAACAAACTGCCAAACGCAGCTAGGAATGAACTACTAAGACGTTTTTTGTGAACAGTATCTACGCTGATCCCTCACTTCCTGTGTGTCCTCTCTACGCTGACCCCTCCCTTCCTGTGTGTCCTCTCTACGCTGACCCCTCCCTTCCTGTGTGTCCTCACTTCCTGTGTGTGTCCTCTCTACGCTGACCCCTCCCTTCCTGTGTGTCCTCACTTCCTGTGTCCTCTCTACGCTGACCCCTCCCTTCCTGTGTGTCCTCTCCACGCTGATCCCTCCCTTCCTGTGTGTCCTCACTTCCTGTGTGTCCTCTCCGCTCGTAGGTGCATCATCACGGGCATGGCCTCCGGAAGCATCGTTCTGTTCTACAACGACTTCAACAGGTGGCACCACGAGTACCAGACCAGATACTGAGCCACGACCAGACGTCCGAAACAGCTGGCGGTCTGGAGACGTCTGGTGACCACACGACTCTACACACCTGTCCCAACACTACTACTACTACTCAATGCATATTATTATCTCCTGAATGTATCGAACAGAAAAAGATGAAAGAACTGTCCAATTCTGTCGAAAAGAAGCAAAATATTTTTAAAAACCAGGGCATTGCTATATTTTGTAGAGTGTATTGAAAATTTCATATAATATAAAACCTAGGGCGGGGGTTATATGGTTACAAATCTATTTTTAGCTTGTTAAGAGTCTATTTTCATCTATAGCGTGAGGAAAATAAGGGTTTAATGTGGAGTAGCTGGGTAGGAAATTCTATTTGCATCTATTGTCTTAAAAATCCTCATATTTGTGTACTTTAGGGGTGAGTGGCTTTTTTCTGTAGGTGTGAAACATGGGAGTGTAATCATTTGGTCGTTTATCCTATTTGTTCAGTTCTTTTTTGCTACCTTGCGGAAACGCAGCTAAATGGAATGTAAGTAAAGTTTGTGAGGCATTCGAGCAGTAAGTTTAGTGAGTCCCTGACCTCTATCGATACGTTTATGTGAGGGAATATATTCTATTTAATGTTTGTACTGCGCCTCTTTGTGAAGCGGACGGGTCTTGCCTTTCCGCGCACGACTCATGCCTCCCCTGTCCTGACGCTGCGCTTCACGAAGACACGTCACCGGTTGTCATACCTGTCAGACAGTCTTAAGGGTAAGCTGTTCATTTCAGTCTGCCACCGGGAGTGACCAGTCCGCTTGTGTCTGAGTGTTGTCGTGATGATCATTAGCTTTATTATATCTCGTTACCACACAGATGGTTAACATTTCTGTCAGCAGAAACCGATGTCATGGGTTACACCTGAATTCGTTTAAACGTCTTTCTTGAACTACTTTCCTTCGAATTGCTAAAACCTATCCTTTACGTGTAGAATACGGAGAGAGGAAAAGGAATTCAGAGGTGCCGATGTGACTGGTTTTCGACTTGGTATGGCCTGTTTATCACATTGTTAGCGTAGCTCACGCTGCTGAGGGGTTCGCGTTGTACTGACATTACGACAGCCGTCAACATCCCAGACCACACTGAGATGATCAAGGCCCTCAGTACCCAAAGATTCTCATTATAGCCAAGAGAGGTGTGAAGTGGAACAAGGGACGTGTCAGTCTGTCACAGCCCGGTGATCATGTTTAGCCAGTGGTTCACCAAGACAATCACAGGGTGTGCAGTTTTTGAAACATAAGAAAACAAAAAAACACGGCAAAGAAACGCTTGCTCAAACTGAAGAACGTTTTACATTGGCTCAACCTGCGCTTGGTGTGATTACGACTGCAATGAAATGACAATTACTGTGTTTGTTTGTATCGCTCAATATTTTGGCAATCAATTTGGATGAGTGTTTTTGACGTGTGAGTTCTGACAATAAAATTGAATTTTTTAAGTTGACATCTAGTCCCGAATTGAAATTCTTATTGGATAAAAGTTTTCCCAAAATAATGTTCTTTTCAAGTGTGAATTTAGCACATACAACTTGGAAAGATAGCATTTGGAGGGCCATTTAAGTTAATTACAAGTTGGAAACTGGTCTCAGCCCTGTGCTCCCTATTTTTCCACATGATAACCTTTGACAGTGCTTTTCAACAAGGTCAAATCATGTGAATGTCTCCAACTGGTTACAACTGCTAAATACCACCTTGATGTAGGGTAACTAATCTAGACTAATGTGCTGCTGTAACTTTACAATGTCAAATAGACAGGCATGTTTAAAAATGGTTGTAGCTTGTGATTAAATTCCTGCCTTCCTTGTTAAAACCCATTTGCTTGTAACGTTCAGTGTTTCAGTGAAACAAAAAAATGGAAACAGTCGGGACCAAAATGTTCTGATGTTTTTATGAAACATTTGTTATTCACAAAAGGTTGCAATTTAAGTGGTCCATCACGAGATGAAGTCAACTCCAAAATGATTGGCACCCTTAATGAACAAAAGGGATTATAAAATGAACAACACTGGATACTAACTATATTTCGACGTGTAATATATTGTACTGAAAGATGCTGTCTGGGATTTGTGTGAATAATTTTTTTTTACCAGACCGCATAAGCGGAGCCGGTCTAGAAGAGCGAATGTCTCTTACTGACTGACTGAGTGAGTGCCTGACTGACTGACTTCCCCTTGTTAAACAGCATAGTGGTTAGAGATGCGTTCGACTCCCATCTCAGACAAAAACTTTGCTGGCTACAACCTTCAGTATCTACGTAATAGGAAGCCTAAAATAAAACAGTTCTGGTGGATATTAGGATTTCTTCAGGATAGACAAACACTTCGCTGGCTACATGATTCTCTCGTCTTTTCACTTGAGGAAAAAGTCAGTTATCGTCACCTATATTGATAGTTATTGTATCAATGTCATTCACGAATGACTAATAAGCTGTTAAAATGGCCAGGGGTAAAAGCCATACAGTTCATAGATATACAGTTCATAGATGCTATTTGTGGAGTTAAAACTTCATAAGAAATGTTAGTCAGTTTAACACAATGCCTAATGGTGTCTAGTGAAATATTACTGGCTAATAAGCTTTTAAAACAGCCAGCGGCAAAAGTCAGACAGTTCATAGATGCTATTTGTGGTGGAGGTAAACTTAATATGAAATGTTCCTCAGTTTAGCACAATGCTTAATGGTGTCTAGCGACATATTCAAAATGTATCGCTCTGTGGCGTAGTGGTTAAAGACACAGCCTCTTACGTGGGAGGCCTGCGTTCGAATCCAGGGAGGACACAGCCTCTTACGTGGTTTCTTGTTAAACATCCTGATGATGCTTTACAATCCCATCCATATCTTGGCAAGTTTTAGCGCCCTCCAGTGGTGGTTGCAAAAGGTTGCAGGTCATGGACACAGTAGGGCAATGACAGCTCTGTTGCTGATATTCACCGGTTTACCCTCATCTCCTGTTGGAGTAGAAAAGCAATGAAATTGTGTGTGGTACAGTCAACTCCAAAATAACTGGCTCCCTTAATAACCAATCGGTAAACAGGGAATATTAGCTATTTGTTGGGCTGGAAGTGTTCTTTACACGCTGGACGGTGGTGGTGAGGGCAAAATCAAAGGACCAACCGCTTTCCTGGCGAGGCAGTGGAGTCTCTGGGAGCGGCCTCCTGGGTGGCGGTTTGGGAGGGATGACTACTGCCGGCTGTTACTTCGGCGGCATCGCCACCCTCATCCTCCTCAACCGGCTCCCGAATCTTTGGGGAGGTGCAGCCTGGAGGTCAGCATGTTCTCCTTCAGTTTCCGTTCCGGCTTTTCTACTCAGCAGCTCCTTTATGCCTCCCTGTATGAGGTCCAGATGGGAGACCACGGTGTTGGACCTGCTAAAGAGAGACAGAGGGACACGGGCAGGGGGGCTTTCCACACAGTAAAAAAAACAACAACAAAGTGCCAAAGGAAAGAAAAACATTTCCAGGAACAATTTAACTTGAATACTTTTATTGCGTTTGAATTCCGACATGATCCTAATACAAAATGATAAAGCTTTAACAGCAGTCACACAGTAGTGGCTGCACAAACTAAAACTGACACGTCTTTACTGTTTGAAATGTGTCCAGAATAAAACTGCAGTTAAGATGCATTATGACTAGTGTACTTCAACTAAGTTTACGTAACAGAGAACCGAGGAGCTACTCTACATACAGTACCAGCTTGACTTACAGGGTGTATGTGGTCTATTTTGTGGAGAAGGCAGAGGGCAGAGCACGGCGTGCAACACTGAAGGCCCTGGGAGTTGTAGGGCCGGTTTCGCGGACACTGATTAAGCCTATTCCTGGAGTAAATAAATCCAGATTTACCAGTGAACTTGATTTCTCAGTCCAGGTCGAGGCTTAATCTGTGTCCGTGAAACCCGTATTGTTTTGAAGGATCTGAGCCATTATTGAAAAACGGCATTAAACTCCACCATTGGCAGCAGGCTGTAAAGATATGAAGGCGTCCTATTGACTACGCGGAGCACTGCTCAGAACTATTTAGGCCAGTGGTTCTCAATCAGGTTTGAGGCCAGAAACCGCTTTTGTGAAATTTGCCACGGACGCTCTCAACATCTGAACCCAACATGAGTGAGGTAAAAATAGGAGATTTACTGTGACTTTATTTGGCAGTGCATGGACAAACAAATCAAATGTGGGGCCCTGGAAAGGCACATTTAGAATGCCCATGTTTTTTGGGCAATTAAAAGATTAGTTTGCAATTTTTTAAGCTACAATCCTGAAACTTCATATATTTTGTCATGAGACTGAAAACCGCACTTAAATGACAATTGTTTCTTGATGTCTGTTGTGTACTTTGGATACCAATATCTATTGCATGGCTTGGTATTACACCCTCTAAAGTTATTCCACTCATCTACTGGTCAGAATTTGTTCAATTTGTTGTGTACATTTACATATATACAATAACAAATTGAACAAGGTGTATGCATATCTGGCTGTGGACCCGAGTTTGAGAACCACTGACAGAGAATACAGTGTGATTTGGACTGTCACCATGGACTTTAAAACAAGTGCATTACAGACATATTACAACAACAAAGTAGAATAGCCTCACATTATTAATGGGTAAATCTGTACAAATAAATTAGTAAATTATGGGTTCAAGTGTGTTTTTAGACAAGCTTGTTTCATAAAAGGCATTTCCTACAACTGGATCATGTTCCTTGGGACCAAAAAGAACATCCAAAGGTTTCGCTACGTAGGGGGAACATTTGTGTTTCTTACTATACTTGTTTCGACTTTGTTCTATTCTGTTTTTCATTTTGTTCCTAATGAACATGATCCTGACCTGTCTGCTAATTCACAGGCCCATCTATCCTAATTGACACACATTCATCTATTCTGTTGCGTCTCTCGTTTGGTGTTCAGCAGTAAAACCACAGCAGACCAATGATAAGCAAGCAGGCTTACAGGCAGGTGAGGAAAACACAATCAAACCTTCAAGTTTCAACTGGATGCCTAGTGTTCATTATACAACAATATATACACCTTCAGTAGTTCAACTTCCAACCGACTGCGAGCATGACAAACACTACACTCATGATCTGTGTAGGCGGGGAACATAATAAATAACAGTAAATTAACACGACAAAGTCATTCTCAAAACAAATTCTCTTGCAGAGCCAGGCACCTCAGTCTTCTCTGTATTTCTCATGTACAAACACACACAGACCGTATCTACAATCAACCGAAATGTAATGTACAAAACACCTCAGCCTCTCTGACTGGGGATGAGATGGGTCTCCTCAGACACTGCACTGTAGGGTCGTGAGAGCCATTTTACTAGTATTTTAGCCATTTGTTGCTTGGGAGCCGGGGAGGGGGGGGTGGGCAGTAGTTACTACAGGATGTCAGCTGATACTGTTACTGAGGATGGAGGTGGAACGTCTGTCTGTATAAGCCCCCCACATGCGACCCAAAGGCCTGGGGACGAGGGTGTCCAGTGGGACCAGGGCTCCAAAGACCGGTCTGTCCATCCAGCGTCCTCACAGCTCTCTGGCAATGGCGGCGGCAGCGGCCTCGACGTCCACACCCGCCAGGGACGGGGGGAGTGAGGGTGGGTCGGGGGACGAGCAGGCCACAGGGGATGGAGGGGTGGGGATGGGAGAGGGAGGGGCAGAGGGAGGGGGGCAGGTGAAGTGCGATGGAGGAGAGGAAGGAGAGACGGGTGCGGGGGGAGAGACGGGGGCAGGAGGAGGGGCGGATGGCTGGAGTTCGGTGGGTGAGGGGGGAGAGGGAGGGCTAACAGGTTTGGTAGGGGAGGAGGGAGAGGGGGAGTTGTTTGGCCTGGAAGGGGAGGTAGGATACGCAGCGATATTGGCCTTGGTAGGTGAGGAGGGAGAAGTGCAGTTGTTGAGTCTGGTATCTGAGGAAGATGGAGAGAGACTGAGATCGGTTGGTTTCTGTTTGTCGGGGGAGGCGGGGGCAGAGGGTGTGGTAACAGGTTTTGTAGGTGAGGAGGGGGTGGCGGTTTCCTCATCGGGTGGGGCAGGCTTGGTGGTGGGTGAGACTGGCGAGGCTGGTGTGACTTGCATGGCAAGCGGAGGGACTCCTTTCTTCCCAGGCGGTGGCGGAGGGGGCTCTGTGGGCCTCTGGCTACGCTGAGGCAGCTGGATCCTCTTCTTATCTAGAGCCGTGTTCTGGTAGAGGTCAGGGGTCAGGGACAGAGACAAAGTGAGACCAACACTCAACATGCGGTGCCCCGTACAATACAACACGTCCAAACAAGGAGAAACACGGAGAGCTGTGAAACACCATCAATCTACGATGGGAGGACAACTCTCACAAGGCACCTGTCGGCACCTGACCTCTGACAAACGAATGCCCGTGGAGTGACATCAGCATTCGCAAGAGGGCACAGTTACAACGGACGGTTGTACAGCGATGGAGCCTTACCACGGGTAGGTGGACCCACCGGGTCACGGCCCCAACGCTCAACATGCAGACTAAGGGAAAATGAGAGCACGCCCTGGAGGGACTTCGTCTCGTCACAAACCAATCGCAGAGCCCAAAGATACATTTTTTTTCCCCAGATGTACGCCAATCTGCAAATGCAGCGGACTGATAATTCCCTCGGGTGAAAGAGCGTCTCTTCAGAACTGGCCACTCTGGGAGGTTTCTCATTGTCCCTTAGCAGGAGGAATCTGAGCGCCGTCAGTGAAGAAGCAGTAAGGAAGCTCTGTGTTGATGTTAGTACATACCGTGGCCTTGCAGCTAATTCGGAGGATGGCAATGTGGGAGGGAGGGAGGCCGGGGCGGGGGGGAAGAAGCAGAGGGACAGAGAGGAGGCTTACTCACAGCTCGACAACAGAAGAGGAGAGACACAAGAAAGCAAGGCAGTTTGATCCCTGGCTTGTGGCGCGGCAGCTTTCCCCTCGGTCCCTGGTGGCTAAGTAATCGTTTGTTTCATTGGTTGGCCAGAGAGTCTGAGTGCTGAGCTAGTCAAGAATGAAACAAAGCAGTGTCCTGGCTCTCTAGGTAACGGAATTTACTAACGCCTAGCTATGCTATGGCATCAATCTCCCAGGAGGCTGGTAAGCCGCAACGGCAGAGGACTGTCGTCCAGGGAGGACTGTTACTGGCAGTTTTCACCCGTCTCTGGCACCCAATGCAATAGCGCAGTTTTGTTTTCACCACCAGGCGGTGGTAGAGCTCAATTTGACTACTTCCAGGAGAACTGCAGTCTGACCAATAGAAGGACAGACTCTGTGCAACTAAATCAAACACATTGTCAAATATATTAACATTTGACGTCAACGGGTGAGCCGTTCATTCCAAAAGCTGACGGAGATGGGAAGACCACACATCTGTTCAACGGTAGCAGCGATGGAGGCCTCACTAAGGCCTAGTTAGTAGGCATGCCAAGTAACCACCCAGCCAGCCAGTAACAACATGGCATACAACAAACATGTACACATCAAAGTGAACCAGCAACCCTCAACGCCACAGTAAAATCATTGTCAACAGTGTCAGTCCACACAGAGAAGAGCAGATGAATGCCATGATGATTTGGACAATTGTACAGGATGAAGAGAGAGAGAGAGAAATGAAAGAGGACCCTTTGGAGGAAGAACGGGGAGGATGGGCAAACACGAGGCAGCCATGCAAAACTAACTGGAGAATGGTGGAGAGAGTTAGCCAGTGTTATTCTGCCCAGAACAATTTGGTAGAT
>JACXGI010014420.1:0-19140 GCA_016801175.1 Esox masquinongy | reverse complement strand
TAATCTAATGTTTTATTAACTAAATCTAACCCATGCTTTATTCCCAGTCCTGGTGTGGTCAGGTGGATGATGTCTGAGCTCCCCCGGAGTCAATGGCTTCATACTCAGCATTAAACATGACTTCAGCATAGGAGTCAGTAGGAGCATATTCATCAGGGCTGTTTTGGACAGTCACAGGTTCTCTGACTTCAGGATGTTTTACAAGAGAATAGGGCCCCTGATCCCCTGTTCCCACAGCGTATGGGGAACCTACACCGGTAAAAGAAAGCAGTGTGATTAGATGGTGGAAAAACTCTCAGTACTGGAATGAATATGCAAACTCACAGTCAAGTGTCTCCTCTCCATCTTGGTTTCTGCAATTAGACAACAAAGTAGGCTATTTACATTATATTTTTTCAGGCCTCATTCCTTAGTTTACCCCCCGTATTATATAAATAGGTAGTGTTCTTTCAAATTAGTAAATACCTGTTCATCCCCAGACTTTGAAGTTTTGCTGGAGGGGAAAATAGAAGGCCCATGTAAATAACATTGACTATGATGATGAGAAAAATATAGAATCAGTATGTCCATTTTTACACACCTTGGGATTTCTTAGTCCATTTCCTCATGACAATGACAGTAGCAAAGAAGCAGAAGAGCAATAGAGCTCCCACTACATACAGTATGATGAGGTTACCGTTATCTAAAACACAACACTTTTAGAATCAACATCAACAAAGTATTACTTAATCATGATCATTTGCTGGATTAGTGTTGAAAGTGGACTGTAACACACCATGTGACTGGTTTGTGGAGGTACGGTTGTTGAATTTTCCATTGTCTTTTACAGTGACCGTGATATTAGAGATCACTTTTCCATACCATTTGTTTTCATTTTCCGGTACATATAAGGCACACACATACTGTCCACTGTCTGAATGTGTCACTTGGTTGATCTTAAGATTATGATTTTCTTTGTTTCCAGATGAAGCATTTGGCATTCTTTTATGCAGGTCTTCATCAACTGGACAGTGAAGGTTATATTGTTGTTCTCCATAATCGCCAAAAGAAAAAGAATAAATACATGTACTTCTTTCATTTGTGATCTTAATCCAGTACACAGACAATGGAACATTAGAATATTGATCAGTTAATTTGAAATTACATATAAGGTCGACTGTTTCTTCTTGCCATTCGGTGACAATGGTTTTTGGTTCCACATGAGGCCCACCGCTCACCACTAGGGATTAAGAAATTTAGAATGATTAAACAATCAACTATGACGAAGCAAATGGTATGATGTTTAAAGTACGATATCTGTGATAATAGATTTACAATATTAGTTGGTTCTAATTATCATAATAGGAACTCACTCTCTGGTTTAGTAAATGCCACGATAAAGGAATCCACCTGGTCTCTTGACAAATTAAAGGGAAATATAAATTTTGAAGTGAGATTCTGAACACATCCAAAGATTGCGCTGCTGTTTGTTTCCAACAGAAATACATTTTCTTCTGTGTTTTTAACCAACTTGAAGTCCTTATGTTCACATTTTTTCCACATATCTTCCACTGGAATACTGCAGTTATAATCCACTATGTTGTTGTTGTTCATGTCAATTTGCCAAAGTCCCTGTTCACACTGGAATGGTATTGTTATTTCTCCTTTTTCTTCTTCTTGAAAGTGTAGATAAGTGTTCCCTTTGACAAAAAAATTTCTGAAGTTAATAATGTTTTTTGACACAACCAATATTATGAGTTGTAAGTTGTACTTGTACTATGGAAAAAATAATTACCTACCATGACATTTTCTCAAAAGAACCATCAGGATGATGAAAGTTAACATATCCATGGTTGCTGCTCTTGGAATACAAAACTAATTTGATCTTGAGTTACAGAATGAGGAAACAGAGCTTCCTGTGGAGAAAGATCAACAGAATCAACAGAAGGTTGACATTTGAAGAAAAGAAATGCTTAAATGTTAAATTTTAATGAGAGAATTATTCATGTTTTTAGATTTTTATAACAGGGATTATAATTTTGCGACACAATTACATGGCAATAAAGATATGTCATTGTACATTCTAAAAGGGTTTTAAACATCTCTGCATGTTTAATTGTGTTTGCATAACTTATTTCACAGTGAAATTTTAGTGGTTTTTATTAAATTAGGTTAACTTAGTTCACATTTTGCATACTGACAATGCGTAGTGTTGAAATGAACATCAAATATCCATATGTCTGAACCAATAACCATTTTTTAGGATGTGTACTTACACAAAACTGTACATTTGTAGATGCCAGCAACATTGTGACATCTGAGGTTTCCTGTTATCCCCAAATGTGACACCATTCTGTGCACAGTTTGGACAAACTGTTAGAGTTAATAAGGCATTTACTATAAATCAAGACAATTGTTTCCATTCTGTTCATTTGATGATCATTAATTTTTATCCTAAATGTTAACTTGAAATACTCAATTTTTAGGTGTGTGGCTTGCCTCCTAAATTGACATGACCAGATTATGGGTACTAAACTACTCATACAATGTAAATATTACTTATTTTATTAATTCACCACTGAGTCACAATGCAGAAAAAACTATGTTTACTCTGTCGAGTAAGCATAGTTTGGGTCAGCACAGCACTATGGGTGGCATTAGGGGATAATGTCTCCCTAAATTAACTTTTCTGCCCCACCCCCAAAAAAAACCCACTACCGTTCAAAAGCTTGGGGTCGCTTGGACATTTCCTTGTTCCAATGGCACGTTGTGTTTGCTAATCCAAGTTTAACATTTTTAAAGGCTAATTGGTCATTAGAAAACCCTTTTGCGATTATGTTAGCGCCACTGAAAACTTTTGTGCTGATTAAAGAAGCAATAAAACTGGCCTTCTTTAGACTAGTTCAGTATCTTCAGCATCAGCATTTGTGGGTTCAATTACAGGCTCAAAATGGCTAGAAACAAATAACTTTCTTCTGAAACTCATCAGCCTATTCTTGTTCTGAGAAATGAAGGCTATTCCATGTGAGAAATTGCCAAGAAACTGAAGATCTTGTTCAATGTGTACTACTCCCTTAAGAGAACAGCGCAAACTGGCTCTAACCAGAATAGAAAGTGATGTGGGAGGTCCCGGTACACAACTGAGCAAGAGGACAAATTAGTGTCTAGTTTGAAAAACAGACGCCTCACAGGTCCTCAAGTCCCCACAGTGTGGCTACACAGTGCTGGGTTCTCAGTACAGGTCCCACTAGAGGATGTTGGGCCCTCATGTCACCCTCATGGAGTCTGTTTCTAACAGTTTGGTCAGAAACATGCACACCAGTAGCCTGTTGGAGGTCATTTTATGGGGACTCTGGCATTGCTCCTCCTGTTCCTCCTCGCATAAAGGAGCAGTTACCGGTACTGCTGCTGGGTTGATGCCCTTCTACGGCCCTATCCAGCCTTCCTCGTGTAATGGCCCATCTCCTGGTATCTCCTCCATGCTCTTGAGATTGTACTGGGAGACACCGCACACCTTGCAATGGCACGTATGGATTTGCCATCATGGAGGAGCTGGACTTCCTGTGCAACCTGAATGGGCTGCAGGTACCGCCTCATGCTACCAGGAGTGACAAGGACATTAGCAAAACACCAAACTAGAGAAGAATCATTCAGGAAGGATAAGGAGAGAGCAATTGTCTGTGGCCACCACCTGCAAAACCATTTCCTTTTTGGGGGTTGTCTTACTGTTGCCTTTCCAGTGCACCTGTTTTCACTTTCATTTGCACCAAAACAGGTGACATTGCTTCACAATCGCTTTTAATACATGTTACTTTATAATGCATTTTGCGATTTTTTTCTTACAGATGGTCAAATCTTTGCCACTAAGACCAAGACACTAAGACATATTACCTCCCTTTATGGCACTTTAATAGCCACATCTAATTGGAAAGGCATTGATGGATACGTTGAAATCATCACAAACACAAAATCACTAGACAACTGAGGTCAAACTTCATGAGCTGCTTGCTAGGTAAAAAGTTTTTGGTAGATTACAGCACAAGTGGATCACTTAATTGTGACTACATTAGTAGCTTATAACTAAGCAATAAGGTGTATTGGAACTAGGCATATATACCTCAAACCTATGCTATTACAACCTGGTTTCTAACACAATGATAACAGTAAAAACATAATTTCTGTCATATCTGTGGTATACAGTTTCAAACCCCACAGCTTTCAACCAATTATTATCAGGATTTTGATCCATGCTACACAAGGCCTGGTGAATTATGTCTTCTGTTGGAACCCAATTAAGCCTCACAACACATCCAGACAAAAAAATGCCTTACTTCAGTGGGGCTCCAAACAAAACGTAAAACAATATTGCTTCCTCCACTTTCTCTGGAGTATTGCTTCCTCCAAAACCAACAGTCCCCTGAAAACCCTGATGACAGTCTCCCATAATGTGAAGTTACCATTGTCCCACACATACCACATATTCATGACCACAGCTCTTGGAAAACAACAACTTAAAGGTCTCAGAATGAGTGATGTAACCAACTGAAATGCTGCGTGCGTGCACTGCTAACTGGCTTGCCAATTCATACTAGCTACACACAATCAAATGATAGCTACACATAGGACACGCCCCTCAGCTGGACACTGGAAACTGGTTTAGCTACACACAGGACACGCCCCTCAGCTGGACACTGGACACTGGTTTAGCGACACATAGGACACGCCCCTCAGCTGGACACTGGACACTGGTTTAGCTACACATAGGACACGCCCCTCAGCTGGACACTGGACACTGGTTTAGCTACACACAGGTCACGCCCCTCAGCTGGACACTGGACACTGGTTTAGCTACACATAGGACACGCCGCTCAGCTGGACGCTGGACACTGGTTTAGCTACACATCGAACACGCCCCTCAGCTGGACACTGGTTGCTGTACCATGATGCAGCCAGTCAAGATGCTCTCAATGGTGCAGCTGTGGAACTTCAGATTCTTGGAGTCTAGGCCTGAGTTTGAAGATGTGCTTGTTGGACTTTCTTCACCACATTGCTGGTGTGTATGATGAATTTGGCTTCTGGGTCAAAATGCTGTTGAGTGCTTCCACCGTTTTAATGTAGTTAAGTGATAACTGTATTAGGTTGATCCTTTCTGATTACCCTAGTCATGTTGAACATGTCATTAGGAAGGATCAGCTAATCATGATAAAAAAAATGCTTCTACTTCTGCATGGAGATGGCTTCAATGACTGCCTGTGTGTTCCTTGACTCCATAATTAGGCATAGAGATTTCTGGTATTTCTATTTTTTCTCATGTTTCTAAGTTTTGTCATACTCTATATTTTTATTCTTTCCACTTTAGTCCTGTTGATGACTATAAAGACCTGCTCCTCCTGTGTTTTCTGTAATCCATGATCAGTTTCTTAGTTTTGCTGACACTGAGGGAGAAGCTGTTTTCCTGGCCTCTCTCTGCCAAAACTCTAACCTCCTCCGTCTCAACTATTCCAGAGCTGTATATGTGTGTCAAATATTTGTTATTGCATATGACTGAGAGGTAATTCCAAATATTCTAAAGGTTAACAAGAAAATATATAATAATCTCCCATTTCCATGGGAGGCAGTGTTTAGAGCATCTGACCAATGAACAAAAAAGGTTGCTGGATTGAAACCCAGAGCAAGGCAGTTAAACTAAATTGCTCATCATGGCAGCTTCCTGTATTTTGCCAGTTTTAGAGCGGTTATGTTAAATGCAGAAGCCAAGTCTCAGTTGGACCTTGTGCAGAATGACAAATATCCCCTTTCCCTAGTTTCTAGTTTTCACTTCACCATTTTCCAGCCTCAAGTTACTCTTTGATCAAAAATGTGTGCTTAGAGCTTTTGTCCTGCAGATGGCAATATTTGTCTTCACATTTTTTTCTGTCATAGCCATTTCTCTGTAACGTATTATCAACAGAATTGTCATCTGTAACTCTCCAGCATGCACAAAACACACACATGTTTGTTTTTCTATTCTTGTATGGACTGGAGAAAGGATTTCCAATTCTACCTATCCCCCAACCCTAAATCTTACCGTAATCCTTACCCTAACCCTAACATAAACCTTACCTTAACCTCAATAATCTAACCTCTATGCCTTAACTTAACCTAATCAAACACACCAACAACTTTAAATGGAACCCTTACTGGCTAAGCCTAAAATCCTTGTGGGGACTGGGGACTGATTTTACAGGTATTTCTGGGGAGGTCTGGTCGCGTTTCAGAAACACACACATTCTGCAGGTGTCTTGACAGATGTGTTCAAACTGCAGCAGAACACGTTGCATAATGTAATGGTTAGCCAGCCTGAAATCAACTGCCTGTCAGACAGGTAACACTCAAAATGTTAGACTGATAACACTCATCCTGCCCTGCTCGCTCCCTGCCTCGTTCCAGATCCAAACCTCATCCAGCACTCGACTGATAGCACTCATCCTGCCCTGCTCGCTCCCTGCCTCGTTCCACATCCAAACCTCATCCAGCACTCGACTTGGAGCGTGTGAGATGGCATCATTTCCATGGTGTTTTGAATGTGTGAAGTTGTAAAAAGATGAGACAAATATGAATTCACGCAAATAAAATTTTGAAACTTGCTGGGAAATCTGATTGTGGTCAACAGTTTATGTTCAGGGATAGAACAAAGAAATATTTGTATGATTTAAATTAATCCCTTACAAATGAACCGGGTTAACTACTTCTATGTTCGACATGGTGAACAATGAATGCTTTGCGTTCATCCCACTTTTTTGTTTACACAGAACATCTTTCTTATGAGCATTACATTTCAAAAATATTTACATGATTTATTTTGACAACCCTTGACCATTAGGTATTCCTATACATTTGATAAAGGATAAAACCTTTCATAAAGAATCTCATGTTTGTGCGATATGATCCTCTTTCAGAATAAATTCCTATCTAATCTTTTCAAATATGTTTTATTGATGAGCAAAGTGTCATATACATTAGCAGACCTTTTTACCCACATCGAATACGTTATCCAATGTAACAGTTACCTACAGCGAAGGCGTTCTCCAACGTACCCAAAATCATCTGGTGGGATTCCCTCTGGAGTGACGAGTCCAGGACCGGCTCCTATTGGCTGATAGCTGTGGACGAATTTTCCATTTATGGATTGTTTGGTCACTGGTCAGGCTGCTCAGTGAACCACCAGTCTCGAAGTTAAACTTCGCCGCTCAAACGTACAGCAGCACTCGGCGCCTGGGTACAGTTCCTCTGCCGACGCGTGTTTAGACTATAGCTACAGGATGGACAGAGAAACCTGGTCCTGAGGAGAATCCGTGCGTTCCTACTTGGAGTGCATCTGGGATTTTACTGTTTATTTGGATTTTGTTTTATTTGTTTTCATAGAAGTCGTCTAAAAGCAAAAAAAACAAGATTTTATTGATTTTAGTAATAGACGAGTAGCGAGACAGCCTCTGTTCACAACGGAATACAAGGAAACATTGTATCAGTCTGGGAAAGGACAAGAATGGTAAGAGAGCGCATCTTTGTTATTTTGTAAAATCCTGTCAAATGGTAATGAAGTAACAGTATAATACAGAATCATAAAAGGGACGCGAACATTTTCATACATTCTTAAATTTGAATACATTCCAGTGGATTCGTGACAATGAATCTTACCACAGGTAATAATAAAACATTAAATGAGTATCAAGGTCAGCTCATTCCTCTTCAAAAGTATAAAGTGCCAAGTCATTTTATAAAATGTCTTCTTATGTTTTGATAAGCCTGAAACGAATTGTGGAATCTGTAAATTGTTACCAGACTTTTTAGAGAAACGTTTAGGTAAAGGCTAATTCAACTTCAAGTTCATACCATCATGAGTCATAGCTTACTGAATGCCACTTCTATCCACCTTTAACTCACCAATCCAATCTAACCGGTTATGCAGAATGTTGACAACAATGCAGCAACAATCCAATCCAGAATGTTTTATTTTATTTGAGGTGTAGCCTCAAATGGCTGCCAAATCTACCAAATGGCTATGATAAAAGATCTCTCTCTCTCTCTCTCTCTCTCTCGCTCCCTCCCTGCTTCCATCCCTTCCTTTTTAAGTAGTAAGATGAATATGATTCCATTCAAAAACAGAACAAAACAATGTTTTGGATAATTTTTTGTGAAATTGAATCCATAGAATTGTCATTGTCAGTATATTATGTTAAATAATATATTAGAAAAACTTGCCGAACAAAAGATCCAATAGTATGTTCAATATTCATAAATTCGTTATGTTTTATTTGTATCAAAATAATACTTATAGAACATGTAGTAAAACCTCATATTTCATATATTTTTGCTCCACTACAGGTGAAACATTATGTAGCCTTAAAGGACGACTTGGTACTGCCAGTGTTTCATAAATGTGAAATGTGTTGTAATAGAAAGGTGGCATGCTGATACAGTTACTAGAGCAACCGCCTACAGTGAAGGACAGTCATCTGTAGGTACCACTTCCTAGATACAGGGACCTGTTTGAGGCACTGCCCTACTTTGAATAAAACAGGTGTGTGATCCACATGGAGACTGGTTTCTCCTGGTTACCAAATGTCATCCCTGCAGCTTAAGGCTACCTGGGAGACTTATGGAGAAGATCTTGGCCCTGTTGTCTGGCTTCCTCCTCTATGTTTTACCTTAGTTGCCAAGGTCATTGTCATTGGCCAGAAATCCCACTGTGCCATTGATCTGTTCATTGAATCCAACATGTCATTTTCAATAATACATTCTCCTAAAGCGAAGAGATTTGGTCTAATCTATTATGAATATTTTTTGTTGATCAAAAAATCTGCAAGATTTGTTTCACATTTTTTATAATTATGTCCGTTTGAATTTACCTGAATTCACTGAATGAATTTGCTTGACTAGCACATACTGCCATTTTCAACTCTCACCTGTAGCCACATCTGACCTATTGTATTTCTAGAACAGGTCAGCCCTGTTGTGGCGTCACACTGCTCTGCACCCAGTGAATGTAGCCAGTATATCTGGTTTACCACAAGTGAACACTAGGAACGAACAATTACATAATGCAGACTCAGCAGCACATCTGTAACTGAGCTCTGAACCCTGTCTAACATTTGAGAGATGAAAATCTCCCTTAATGTTATATCACATCAATAAAGTTTAATGAAAGGAGTTCTAACAGAGCTATTTTTTGTTAGCTTCTATTGTCCTTCTGTTTGAGTACACCATAAAAGGCTTCATGCAAAATGCTGTTGTTGAATTTAGGACACAGAAAAATGTCATAACAATAGCGATTCATGCCTAATGATTGAACCACTACTTTTCTGAAGGTTCATATCGGTTTGAAAAACATTTATTTTTCCTGCTACTAAAATAAATGAACCCAGATATGTGGACAGATACAATGAACATGCTTTGCGCACAATATCTAGATGAGCCAGTCTTAGCTATTGCTTTACACAGCACAATCTGACTCATTAACTGATCTCCTTGGGATCTGGTCAAGTCGGAGACAATCTTATGTAGACTACAGCCAGTGGGCAGTCCCCTGACTGGGGTGCTGAATTTCATAGTGAACAAATGGAGAAATATGAACTGTATATAGCAACAAATTGTTTCAATAGAGAGAGATATAGCTGGGTTAATATTCATTACAGTAAGAAATTAGTGGACTATTGTATATAAGTATCTACTGTATAGCCTTTCAATGAACCAGGTGGAATATATTTAGCACATCTTGCATGTTAACAATTTGCACTACTGGAAAGATGGGAAATGAAGTGTTCAATTATTGGTCCAGTTTTGCTTCAAAAGCAGCAGCTTCTTTTTGTACAAAATCAATGTACATCATCTGGATGTGTCAGACCCTGGGGCATCAAAACAACATTTCTGTATCATCCTATCTTACTCTCTTTAGTCGGATGACGTCAGTGAGAATGAATGTAACGTCCCGATCCAAAACACTCTGCGTAGCGCTTTCTTTTGAAAGGCTTTTGGGGGTTACATTGAGGAAGCTCCAGTATGTGGAGAGAAGCAGTCTGTCACTATGACTGTCTGGGGCACCAGACAGTAGCATCGCTCATAGGCCCCACTTCATGCCAGATGCTGAATACTAGGTCAGTATGACAGCATATGTTTTGCATTAGTTTCTGCTGCTGGGAGGTGCATGCTTAGACACCTCCCCCCATCTCAAGGCCTGCGCTTTTCCACCCTGCGTGGTTGTAAGGATTTTAGCTGGATTTCAAGACCTTCGCTAGAACAGTGAAAATGTCTCAGCTGTAGAACTGATTAACTGATTACATTTTCGTATCAATTCCACACATCTTTGTCATTGTTACAAAGCTCTATCTTCATCTTTGTGTTTTTCCATAGGCCATCACACCGGTTCTAAGTTCCTGACTCACTGACTTCCACAGCAGATTGCTCAATCAGACTGAATCATTGCTGTGCAATGGTGAAATCGAATGTATACATGAATGTTAAACGCTAGTCTGGTGCATACCAGTCTGACCATGTTCTCAGAGAAGCTCCTTTGGATGACCGTTAATCATTCTTTGTTATCCCTTGTGGTTTGTTTGGGACATTTGAGATTTTATACAGCTTAAATGAGCATTGCTTTAATGTCGCTTTTTTATTTTTCGTTTAACATTTTCCTTAGTTCTATGGAGTTTCTTTTGACTTTTCTGCGTTTTAACAGAAGTCTGATGTGATGTCACATCCTGCCATGTATTACTAAAATTCTTCTCATTAGAGGAAACCTTTTATTGGTGACCACTCATGATGCAACAGACACAGCGACATCCTCTGTAGCAGATCATGGTGGCAGTATGCTCTCTTAACCAACCCCCATTGTTCATCTGATACCACCTTCTAACTGCGGCCTTTGAAGCCTTCATAATGTAGGCTTTCCCATCAATTCAGTGGGTTTGGAGCAAGCAAAAATATATTAGACTCTTGTTTAGATCCAACCGTGTGTCTATTTTCCGCCTCACATTTTGTGTACCATAACACGATGTCAGATGTCTCTGCATTGTTCGGTCAGTTGAGAGATGACACTGTGTTAACACTGGTCTCTGTAACACGTCCATAAGGAACATGAGCCAGTGATGGACGTCGGGGTGAGGGGTTTGTTTTCACTCTCTGTAAAGTGATTGTGCCTGTGCATTTCAGCCAGCTCACAGTCAGCTCCCCTCTGCTCTCCTGGCTCACCCTGGTTTCCTTCTTCCTAGCCCCAGACATAGCATTCCAATCGTGAATCTGCCACTCACAACACTACCAATATGACTGGGGGGCCACCCGTCTGCTTTACCCTACTGGGGCTGCAGCCCAATGGAGAGCACAGTCTGTCCTGCCAAGAAATGTCCCCCATTACCCCAGAGAAGGATGGGGAACATGTGGCCAGGCAGCTCTTTGTTCCTATACAGAAGAGACAAGTGTTGATTTGACTTTGCACCTGATGATCTTTTTTCTACTCTCTCACAGACAACATCCACCTGTTTTCATCTGGGCATCAGTTCTTTTTATGGAGGCATAGTAAATGGAAACTCACGTTTTTACTAGTAGGAATAAGTCTGTTTTTCAAAATTGTCACAATATCTTCTATCTGCCTGTGGCTATTTGCTGTCTTGTTTCTGGATCTGTGCTGAACAGGGTTGACATGGTTCTGTTTGCTCACATTCATATAGACTATCATATTCTGAATTCCATGGGTACGGACCCAGATCTGCTAGGATGCACAAAATCATTAGTTGAATATACTATTATTATTATTGTTAAACCTGCAATTAAAGATTCAGTCTGCAATTTCTGTCCGCTGGGTGTGAAAGTGGAGCTGTTGAGCCAAAAAGGGTCCCACCTGAATTTTCTACAAAGAAAACAATGGTCCAAATTTTACAAAGATCCACATTCTGCTTTCTCCCACATTAAATAGGTGGAAGTCTGTTCAGTTTAGCCAAGGCTACAGTAAAACCTAAAAAATAAATACAGTTTTAAAGCTTCTATACAGTTGTTGTGACAACAATTTAATTTAAATAACATTTACTCAATATGTAAATGCACCTTTCCATTTACTTTTGTATATTGTCAAAACAATCTGTTGGTTTGGGCAGCTGGGCTAAATAGTTGGCTAGTTGCAAGTTTAGTTTATCTGTTTAGTTATTTAATCAATTAAATTTTGATTTCTATAGAACAGAAAGTTACTATAATCACATGTTTTACTAAATCAATAATAACAATATTGAAATTCACTGCAGTTTTAATAACTGTTTTCACTCTGGTACCAAGCGAAAGCTAACACGAGCTATCCAAATTTCAATGCACACAACCTCAAATGTTTGTTATTTGACAGGTCAAATTAAAAGCTTATTCAACTTATTATTAGGTTATGGTGTTATTGTTTTTGTTGTTGTTTGTCAATCAGGAAAAGTAGCATTTTAGCTAACAATGTTGCTGAGCCAGTCAGTCAAACCTTATATTAAACCAAGTGGAGTTGAGTTTAGGGTGCTGAGGAGATAAGGGTTTTGCCAAAAGAGTTCTGGGGTGGACAAAAGCCCATACTGCAGCAGGACCTCTGCCCTGGAAGCAGGGCTCAGACTGCCAGACCACCCTAGGACACCCAACCGTGTCCTATTTTTTTACCAGTACATTGTTGGTCACTGTGCCCTATATCACTAGTTAATTCATCCTGCATCACTTCTCAATGGCGGTCTACTATCTCACAATGGCTTCCTTGTAGTCATAAACTAGAACACTATTGTGCCATAAGGTTTTTCAGGGTATTGTGCCAGTAATACCCATAATCCTTTTAGCTCTCTGGCTTATACAGTTTCAAATATCTATGTGGCATCTCAATCACTGTAAAAGAAAATGCCTTTTCTACAGGATTTATTAAAAGGAGTGATTTAGCCAGTAGCCATTACATAGTATCGAAAATATATATTATTAATGTCCGAGAATAAGGAGATCAATAAAGCCTTCTTCTACATTCTTCTAATGGCGTTAAAGAGGACTACTAAACACCCTGCTGTAACCTATAGGCCAGGGATACTCAACTCTTCAGAGCATGCTGGTTTTCCGTTCTACCTCATAATTAATTACACTCACCTGTTGTCCCAAGCCTGTCAGGCCTAAATGTGTCCAAAAGACGTCAGTGAAATGTCAAATGTTGCTTATTGACACAGTAAAGGGTATTCTGGTTAATTATAATGGTCTGTCACTGGATTCCTTGCGTATTTTCAATACATTAAGTCATGAAAGAAACTAGATGTTGCCCACAAACACAGATGGCCCTCTCTGTCTCCTAACCAGCTTCACAGTCTTGCACTTTCTCTTTATGGTTCCACAGTATTATATATGACATTATTTACGTTAACCACCTCCGGTTTCATACAATAGCGACAACAAGAACCCCTGGGCATCAAATCGGCAATAGCTTGGCACAACTTTGACAAATCCAACTTCCCTGGGTTGGAGCCTTTGTTTGGATTACTGTTTGAGACAGGCCTGTTTACTGCAGTGACTCTCCACTGGCCAGACAACAGAGAGGAAGGAGATGTTCTGGTCAGGCTTAGCAGACAGTCAGATCGCCCACTGCAACCTAGCATTCTTCTTTCCATCATCCAATCTCCTATGGAAAAAAATTGAGAAAGTAAGGGTTAGGATCTTCTATCTGAAGGATACTATTAAGCGTTGCAATATTGTCTGCTTTACAGAATCTTTGCTATCCTCCTCTGTCCTTCTCTGTTATTCGTGTGGACAGGAGAGACATTCTGGTAAAAGCCGGGGGGTGGTGTTTAATTCATGGTTAACTCAGTGTGATCACGGAAACATTCAGAAACCAAACAGGCCAAGGTCACAGAGCTAAATGACTACACAAGTTGCATAGCGTCCCAACAGGGCCATGGAGGGAGGATGCTGTTAATCAACTACAGCTTCAACACCACAGGGCCCTCAAAGCCTGTCGAAATGCTGCAAGACCTTGGGCTGGATCCAGCCGTGCAAATGGATCCTAGACTTTCTGACATGCCTTCCTGACAGGTGGGGAACACCACCACCTCCTTCCTGACCCCCAACATGGGGCCCCTCATGGTGTGTGGTCAGCCCCTTCTTTACTCCCTTGTTCACCCATGATTGTGCAACCATATATGACTCCCAAAAGATTCATGCTGACGAAACAACAGTGGTACAGTAGGTTGTCTTTCAAACTATGATGAGACAGCTTCAGGCGCGTGGTTAGATCCCAGACGGAGTGGTGTCAGGTTACTGACCTCAGCCTCAGTGTAGAATAGAGCTGCTTGGGAACTTCAGGAGAGCCTCAGGCAGAAGATTCTGAATGTCCTTATGACCGTACACATGCACCACTGAGAACATACCCTCAGTCTGCATTTGCTGCCTGTCATTGTATGGCTGTTCAAAGTGGGGAGGACGGCCCAATGGCCCATTGGAGGTACACTACCAGCCTGCACTCCAGAACATGCATTTCACATCCTTTTTTAGACCTTATTCCTTATCTTTTTTTAGACCTGGTCTAGTAAAACTTAAAGAGACAAAGTAAGTGACAAAACCAAGTATTAAAATTAGTGTTTTAGTTCTCTTTGGGCGCGTGTTGTGGAAGCACTGTAGTAGATGGCAGCATCAAAGTGCCAAGTCCCTGACAGCAGCTGTGTCAGTCCTGCTGAACCTATGTCATGGCGAAGAGAGGTAGGGGGATATTTTTACACATGAAGTATTAGACGTTGATTTCACTTATCTTTCTTGCTCACAAAACAATTAATTAGATTACAGTTAAAATCACAACGTTCACCCCTCAACTTGCTGCTCTTGACATCATAATTGGTGGCTTCTAATACAAAACTACACATTTTATAACGGCTTTTGATGGAACCGTTTTTATATGTGATATGATAGAGGATTAGTAGACGACGATAAGAGCTGTTCTTCCCTTCTCTCGACAAATCTTTATCTGTCAGCTACAACAGCAAAGGAAGTTTTGTTCAAACCTGCCATCCATGGTCACTTCAACAGGAAAATGCTGCCTGTGCACTCTGAGCCTGCCTGCTGATGTTGCTAAATGGCCTCCAGTGATGATATATTGGTACCATTACATGAATGGGATTTGTTTCATAATCTGATATTATAATTGTATGCATGGCATATTAACATCATCTGCAAGGGCCTTTGCTGATCTTCACAATACATTTCAAATATCTTTGGATGAATTGGATGTGATATGTGAAAAATGTTGAATACAGTTCTCTGGGCTTGTAAGGGAGTTGTACAACAGATGGTAAAATGCTAGCATTTAGAAACAATACCAGGAAAACTAAACCAAAGCATGTATTTCTGTCATAGTTTGTCTATAGATTGCTTACCAAATAAAGACACCAATGTACCATTTCGTAATTTGGGTGAACGATCTCTTTAAAGGTTCCAACATGAAATAACTTTAAAATGTAGTTCAGTAGACTTGAATTGAAAAAAACATGCCCTGTATCTATTCTCCAATTGTTGAATCAAGAGATTCAAAAAGGCACATTAAACTGTATTTTCTAAGCGCTATAGATTTTTCTGAGGGCAGCTTTAGTGTACCCTATATTCTTTTAGTGTGAAGTAATTGGTCGCACTGTAAAGTAGCTTCCCTGGTGATGTAGCTATGTCTGTGCCAGAGCTCTGACAAGCAGGCCAAGTTCTCAGGCCATTCTCAGGTGTGGGAGACTTTCTTGCGAGAGCTAGTTGCTGGTGGCTTCCTGTGTGTTTAACGTCAGTTCAGATGGGAGTTGTGCTGCTCTTGGTTGCTGGCCAGCACCCGTTTCCCGGAGCGGCTGGGAGTAACCAACATAGTTGCTCTCCTGTGCCTGTTTTTTATGTTATCATCCACATTATGCACACACAGCCCACAACCTCTCTGAGGCTACCCTCCCGTATAAGGCATGCTAGATATTATAATGTATGTTAAGTGATCACAAAAACCTTTAATTCAGGACAGAAATAGATGACAGAAAGAGAGGTTGAGCTCTTGCTACATTAAGAAAAATGTGCTTAGTAAAATTATATAGTTCTATGACTTCCATAATGGGAACCCTTTTCCTGCTAGTTAGAACCCTTTTTAGAGTTCCACCAAGAAACCTTTATTTATGGTTGTTTGTAAAACGTTCTTGTCTATTCCAGCGTTGTGGACATTCATGCAAAATCTCAATTTGGATGTCGCACAGAATGGACAAAAAAGTAAACAAAAATTGTACTTTTGATGTGTGTGTATATAGGACCAGCGGGTGTAGTGGCATGCTGAAGAAGTTAAGTTAATTAGAAGTGCTATGGGTGTTACATGAAGTGGACAAGCTTTTTGGAGAGACTGAACATATTAGCAAAACAGATGTTATTTCCATTGGAAACCAACCTGAGTTGGAATGTCAGATTCTAAATGAATAATCACCTGCAACCTGTAATTATAATGTTTGGGAAGGAAATAGTGTATATTGAATAGGAGGGAATAGTGTATATTGAATAGTAGGTAATAGTGTATATTGAATAGTAGGTAACAGTGTATATTGAATTGTAGGGAATAGTGTATATTGAATAGTAGGGAATAGTGTATATTGAATAGTAGGGAATATTGTATATTGAGTAGTAGGGAATAGTGTATATTGAATAGTAGGGAATAATGTATATTGATACTCTCAATTATATAAAGTGGAACAACCATCTCAGTAACAGGTGAAAGATGTCCAAGTACAGAAAGGGCTTTAACAGTTTGGTTTAGTTTCAAACATGTATTTATGTAACTCTTTGTAGCATAAAATCTTTCAACCCATCAATGCAAAAACACATTCAAATAAACAGTTCTGAAAAACCCTGCAATAGAGCATGCTGAGGAAAATGATGACTGATTATATGTAGCGCACTTTTTGCCTTCAAAGAATCCTTCTTGCTTTTCAAAGAACAATCAGAACCCTCCCAGCCACTAAAGTTATTCACTATGTTAAAGGTTCTTGGTAGAACGCGTTGCCTTACAAATAACTTTTGTCCAAAAACGCTTCTTCAAATAAAACGTTTGGGAGCCTTTTTAGAAAGTGTAGTGTTTAATCAAGTTCCCACATGTCTGGCTTTGATTAACTCCTCAGTTATGCCTCTTTTGTGGGCTGCTAATATCTCTTAAAAGCAGTTGTATATCTGTACAAATCTATAAAACTTTGTTTAGGCAGTGCAGTTTTATGGCAGGCTGTAATTTATGCACTGTAGTAGTCGACTTACTGTACAGTTGGCATCTTGTTCTCTATACATGCACAGCAGCAGGGCTCAAAAACAAATATTGACTTACATCCAAGTTGCTTTTTGTTAGTTTGCCTTTGTTTGACAGCTTATCATGCCACTGATGATGTTGACAAAGGCAGTGTCTTTTGTGTTGTCATACTGACTAATACATTAGGTTTCTACATTTGCCCTGTTGGACTGATCACATACTCAGGTCTCCTGAAACTACTGTTTCATGACTGGTTAACAAGCAATAGAGTTGTGTTAGAGCCAGAGGAAAATTTGCCATACATCCAATGTATAAACTGGGCCACTGTCTATTTATACCATGAACAAGCACAAGGCAAGCTTTTAACAACCCACCCAGCCAGCCACACCCCTTATGACAGGGTTTATTTTCACATTTCTTTCTGGTGTCCCACGCCACTACTACCACCACCAATCTGTCACTGTTGACGATACCTCTCACACTCTCCACGGCAGACATAAAAATGCAGGCGCTGAAAGCGTGGCTGTCTTAAAGAACAGCCATTCACCTCTCTTTGCTTCTGGCACACAATAAACAGTATGTGTGATCTTCACAGACCTATCCCTCAGTGACTGGATGCCCTCTAGACTCATGCAGTGTTATTCCACATGCAGTGTTATTCCACAGCATTATTGTAACCAGGAACCAGACAATTTTGGTACATATTGTTAAAACAACTCTGGCAGCCTCTGGGTGTGTTCTCCAATGTGTGGCCCTCCCACTTCTCATTCTCCTATATATGTGTGTTGTCTGGTCTAGGCCTGGGAGGTCCTTTTTCAAATATCTCTTTTAATGGGCCAATTAGACCAGGCCATGACCCATGACTGCTGCTAGGTTAAAGCCTTGGGGAATTCAGAGGAGGCTGGCCATTAATGGCAATTGACACTTGGTCGTTTTTGTACAAAGGGACCCATGAGCACCAACATGTGAAGTTAGGAGCACATCTAATTTGGTGTTGAATGTAAGCTATGTATTTTCAACCCATTTCCATCTTATAAAATACATGTTATAATAATCAAAACACTAAAATGAATTGTCTTCTGTCAGGTTAAGAAACACAGCCTTGTGCCTGTCACATAAAAACAAACCCATTTAAGATATTTTCATATTTATTAACCCCTCAACAAAGTACAGGTAGATCTGTCATTTAGTGTCTGTACTGATATTAATCTTGGGGAGTAATTATGTTGTGTGGGTCCACTGTTCTGGGACACTGCAGTATAAGTGCTGCTCAGTGACCTTTCCTATCTCCTCGTTCTTTCTCCACTACCTCTATTAAACACCACTAACTTTATCAAATTACTCTGCTGTGCTCACTGACACCACCAAGCTTGTGAAACATGAGGAGTAAGACCATGAATATATGTTTCTGTGTAGTACAAATCAGGGACACATGATCAAATTATTTTTACCTTTAAACTCTGTGTCCATAATTCTATTACCGGGAGTAAATACAATTTATTTACGTTATATTATACCACAAAATAGGTGTGTCAAGGTGTGTCATGAAATAGCTTATACGCTATTTTATCTGCATACATTTGTTAATCTTAATGAGAAGTTATTTACATTTTGGGGGGAAAATAATTTCCTAAAACCTGTGGGAGACTACCATAATTTCAGACTTTACTGAAATGTTTTGCAATATTATTTGGAAATTGATAGATTTATTCATCATGTATAGATGGGATGCATGGTTTGTTAAAATTCTTAATCACTGTTTAGTGGCATATATTTTAAAGTGAAAAACCTCAGTCAAAGTCAAACCATAGCTCAGTTACCATGGGATTTCCTTCATAGCAATCTCAAAATAAAAGAGGAGCAGGGGGTGTCAGACACTGAGGATGGAGCTGAGGAGGAGCAGGGGG
>JACXGI010014419.1:0-19089 GCA_016801175.1 Esox masquinongy | reverse complement strand
TCTAATTTTCTGAGATACTGAATTTGGGGTTTTCATTAGTTGTCAGTTATAATCATCAAAATTAAAAGAAATAAACACTTGAAATATATCAGTCTGTGTGGAATGAATGTATACATTATACAAGTTTCACTTTTTGAATGGAATTGCTGAAATAAATCAACTTTTTGATGATATTCTAATTTTATGACCAGCACCTGTAAGTATCCCAGTCATACTTGACTTGGTCAGTTTAAAGATTTGGGTACTTAATCTGGACATAGAATCAGCTGGAATAGGAGCGACCTTATGTACCTATCTGGGCATTCTTATTGACAATCCATATACTTGTCCAACCATTTGTGTCCAATCATTTCAACAATAACAAAAAAATGTATTACACCCTCAAAACTAGCAATTATAATATGTTGTGAACAGAGTATAACAGGATGTGGTCTCCAGATTCACCTGAGAGGTGACTCCACAGTCTATGAGATGCTGCAGTAGTTGTTTGTCATGGTGAGCTAGAACGTTCTCCACCATGCTCAGAACGTTCAGAGGAGGGTTTGGAAAGTACTCAAACCAGTGCTGGCACCAGTTCACTGAAAAGAAAAAAAATGTTGGCAGCCTTATTTCCCATACAAAAAAGGTTTAAAGGTGAAAGGAACAAACTCATAATGATTTAACACATCCAAGCAAACAGCCTGACCGGACAAAAAACTCCTTTAGCCACTATTTGCATGCACCTATAATGGTGGCGACCACTTCAAAACAGAGGAGTGGATTATTCTGGAAGAGCTTGACGAAGGGAAACGCCACCAGGGGCAAGTACTCTGTCTCTCCAAAGATGGCCGCCCAGTGAGCCAGTGCAGACAACACCCTGCGGAGACAGAGGTGGAAACAACAGTCCTCGTCACAGATCCTGAAGGATTTATTTCAACACATTGAGGGACCAGTCATGTTGTATGAATAACTCCCCGGTCCTCTGACCGGGAGCTGATCCAGGCCCCTATAACAGCAGATCCACATTGCCAGTGTTGTTTTTATACCTTTGGAGGCCTCGTTGCAGTTTGTGGCTCTTGATTGGGTAGCGCTCCTGGATGCTGAAGTAGGCGGAGTGCAGGCCTTTGTCGGTGAGACTGCTGAAGGCCGCATGGTTCTCTGGCAGCCGTAGCAGCGAGCGCCACACAAACATCCTAAGGAGAAAATACATCAAGTCTTACACGGAGAAGGGGGGGTTGATCTGATTTTTCTTGGACACAGGTATCAATTATTTAAAATAAATAAATACATATGTCATTACTATCTTTTTTCCCCCGGTTCATATTGGCTAGGGCTAGTAACTACAAATATGTTTTATCCTCCAGTCCTTTATCTTCATATACTTTAAATAGTATACAAACAGGTTTACAGAACATATTTTTCATGAAGGATCAAAACTCATTTTGATCGCTGCTCTTCATCAGACTTATATTGAGCAACATGTCTGAAACATCAAGTCACAATACATACAGAATTTCAATAAATCACATTGAAATATTCCAATAATTTGGCACCAATCTTCTTTTGAGTTCACTGACAATTCACAGCCCAAATATGCATTTGGATCAATTCCTGATTTTTAATGTCTCACCTGTACTTTGCAGGATATTCTCCAAATGCCTTTAGCAACGCCACCAGCCTCTTCTGGTTCAGCCCGTCAGGCAGTTCATTCTGAATATAAACCATAATCAGTTGAATGCCTTGTTCAGTTCAAAGGAACATAAATAAACATTTATTTAAAATACAGTACCCAGAATGGGTGTGTCCAAACATTTGACTGGTACTGTTTAATTATGTTTAATTGCAGAATAACAAAGATATTTATTGTATAAGTTATAAAACTTTCACATACTCTTTGTTATCCTTTTCTTTAACAGAAACCAAAAGAAAGGATAGACAACAGAATTGGTTAAAGGAAAAAAAGTATACTTTTAAAGTATGTTTATCTTTTAGTTTATCCTTTTACTTACTAAGTACTGTAAAACCTAAATATGGGAATAAGACAAGATGAAACTCTGGATACATTAACTAGCGTTGGGCCTAGATATCTAAATGTTCTACCTCTTTTTCCTCCGCCACAGAGACCGCTGGTGGCCTCAGGACTTTGGTCTTGACTGATCGACTGGAGGTTTTACTCGGCCGCTGGACAGATTCTGATTGAACCTTCACAGTCAGAGCTGAAGTGCCTCCACCAGACACCACTTTGACCAGGGGCGGAGGAGGCTAGTGGAGGGTTGGAGGGTTTCAGGGGACACAGAAACAGGACTAGTTTGTACTAATCTAACAACTGTTCCATTATCTAACAACTGTTCCATTATCTAACAACTGTTCCATTATCTAACAACTGTTAGATAATGTAACAGTTCATTTAGGAAATATTCACCCTGTCAGGAAAAATTCAAAAGACACTCGTTGAATGAGTTTGTCCGTTATCATTGGGATTTTTGCTACCTTATTGAATTCCTGGGTCAGACTCTGCACAACGTAGATGTTCAAGCCCCCGTTGTCCATTATAGTGACAACATGGCGTCCGTTGGGACTGATGGCGGCTGAGGTGATGGCGTTGTCATGGGATCCGATGTTAAAGAGCAGCTTGCAGGTCTGTATGTGGATGAAACGCATGATCCCGTCCTGACTGAGAACCCCGAGAGTCTGAGAGAAAACAGAAGAGTCTCATTATTAAATGCAGTAGGGTGGACCCATCACAAAAGTAGCACTGGTTTGTCAAACTGTAACAATATTATGATGTTGCTATAGTCTTATAGTTGCCAATAACCCAAACCGAGATAAATAACTTTAGAAAAAACAGCCCTGGAACATGTGAATATGGTGACGGTACATACCTGACTGGACCCACCATCAAAGCTGTCCGGTAGGAAGTCCAGCTGTCTGACGGTGCGGACCTTAGGGGGCATCTGGATCACTCGGAGGAGCTGTCGGGTCTCCAGACACCACAGGTGGAGCAGGTTGGACCGACCCCCTGCAGCCAGAGTCTTCCCATCCCTGTGAGGATTCAGACAACACCGACAATCAGCTGCTGTTCACGGTTGGTCAGGAGGACGATGGTAGTAGTCATAGACAGATGCACACACCGTGTGACGGCAAACGCTTTGTAGTGAAATCTGGGCCCCTGGTCAGGGACAGGCAGCTGGTATTTGCAGAACAATGTGTCACACTCCCAGGCGAAGATAGAGTCGTCACTGAAACAGCTGAGGATGGTGTTGCTTAGGGGAAGGAAGAACACCTGTGAACCATAACAGGTAGCCTGAATTTACAATCTCAGCATTAACATTTGCAGTGTACCAGCGCTAAACATGATAAAATACTGACACAACGGTCTGACTGCCGAGGCTAAACAACATCAGCAACACACACACAGAATTCAAAACATGTCACAATTCCAGATTAACTGATTGATATGTGAGTTATATTATTTCATGGTGTTCTCACCCTCTGTATTCCAACAGACTGGCGGACATTGAGCTTCCTCTTCCTCTGGAAGGTGTCCAGGTCCCAGAGCTGAGCCGTGTCAGTCGAGGTGGTGATGGCGTAACGGCCAGAGCTGTGGACCGACACCGAGGATACTGCCCCCTCGTGGCCCCGCATCCAGCTCACCAGCTGCTTGGTATCTGGGAATAGAATCAACCCAATCCATGTACTGTGTCATAAATGAATAAATACCCCTGATTGTTCCATTTAGGTCTCTACAAAATAAGTGACATCAGATTCCAGCCTATTACAACAAAGAGCCTTGAATCCCCTACTCCAAAGAACCTGAAACTCATTTTGACTGGGATTGTGATTGGTGGTGATATGTCGGACAGAGTGAGGTCACGTAGATAGTGGGGTGATCATGAGCCTGGAGTGTACCTGAAACAAGTCAAGTGACTTACAGAAGGTGTGGCTGAACAGGATTATACAACGTTCTCTATCATCTTTTGTTTCCATCATTCATGCTTTATTTAATAGAGACCATGGGGAAATATACAGGAGAGAGTGGGACAGATTTGAACTCATGCTGCAGCAGTACACGTGCACCGGGGTTGGCAGCAGCTTAGGCCACCGGACCCCCCTAGGCCACATTATTTAACATTTTAGCATCCAGAGTGTTTTACTGGAGCAGAGCTAAGCGTCCTTCTCGAGGACAGAATGTCAGATGTTTGACTTCGCTGGTACCAGGAGGCATACCTTTGTCAAAGCACTTGACGGAGTAGTCGGCCAGAGCAACCAAGAACTCTGTTGTCCTGCGAAGATTAAAAGCCAGGGCTGTGCACGCTTGGCCTGTCCTCTGAACAAGTCTAAACCTGGTGAAAAACCAAACAGGTGATTAAAGAAAAATTCATAAATGTGCCTAGGTCCAATTGAAATGTAACTTTCGCCCTGGGGGGGTGCCACATTGGGTAGCAGTGGAGCAGTGAAGGTTAACTGTGTTGCTCAGGGACAGAACAGATTTTTTCCCCCTTGTTGGCTCTGGGATTCAAACTATCACTAGTAGTTAATAGTCATATGTCACTAGACCATTGGATCTGCGTTTTGCATATTTTGCCCCACAGTCAGGGAATGTCTTTTCATTGTTGTAAAACAGGGCTAAGTTGTAAAGGAAACCTTGGTCACTGTTTATTTTTTCCTGTATAAACAAAGGTAAATAAATAAATATTGTCTGTAAGTAACTGACAGAATAGGAACTGACTGAATGCAGTGCAAGTACTTCACTGTGTAACAGCACCTGTTTGCGCTGATGTCAAAAACATAAATATTCCCATGGTGGTCGCCAGCCAGGAAAGAGTCCCCCGTGGCGTCAAAGGTGATATGGAGGAAACGCACAATTTTGGATTGATAGGCAACTGCACTGCGAATCACCCTGACCATGACCCTGTAAAAAACAATGTTAGTATATCGTAGCAGCGATACACGTCTAGCTAACTAGCCGTCTTACAAGATATCGTCTATTACAATACGTGATGTAGCAATAGACAATAAGACAACTCTCGTTTACCATACAAAATAACCAGACATTCTTTACATACTGTACTGCAGACTCAACAAGTGGGTTATACACTATTGTTTAAAAAAAACATACATACCCATTGATTGGTGTTGGTTTTCGATGCCATATTTTCCCATCCTCTTTGTTTCCTATGTCTGTAGTTTGCATTTTAAAGCAAAATTGTGAATAAAACACGTTTGGAAGTAGCTAGCTATCGTCCGTAGCAGTGTGATAACTCACAGCTGATTAAAGTAATTGCCGTTGACTAGCCTATCGTCTGGCGGGTAAGAACAGCGCGAAATTTGAAAGAAACAGGTATTTACAGTCTCCAATTGTAAAAAACTAATCCGAAAGGATAATTTCGAGTAGTCAAAATCATTATTGAATCGACATCTACAGCAAAAACCTAAAGAAGTATCTTTGTTAAAAAATTGTTGGAGTTAACGTGTCGCGTTTTGAATTACGTCAAGCTCAGCCCGTAAACAGTAGCGGGAATTGTGGGTATTGGAGTATTGAATAGGTTCAATTTTGTCTGAAACCTCCCAGTCCGAGCTCATAAATTTACCACCAGAGGAAGTGAGAATAGATTGATGAAAGATTATTCTGAATTAATTAGGGTATAAAGGGTGGTAGATTGCATAGCGTTGAGTTTGTAGTGAAGATATAAAGAACCACTGCGAGCGCCAAATTTTGGTATAGCAAAATAATTGACCCTTTCTGTAGTTAATCTTAATAACATGCATGTACAATATTGTAAAAAAACGCCAATTTCTTGCTCCTCTGTGTTAACTTACGCTTGGTTACTGATAGCTGTGCAAATTTGACAGGAAGTGAGCTGTTCGATAGCTAGTCGCGAGAAGCCACGTCACGTCATGAAAACTTGACTGTGGAACAAAACCTGAACAAAACGCTCGTGAGCAGTTCTTGTCATCTGAAGAGAATTATACCAGAGGTGGATCGCTGCTGTCTTGGGGACTATTCGTTTTGCCGTTAGGCACCTATCTGACTGTGATTGTATTGCCAAAATCGTATGGAAAAATGTCAGATATCGGGGACTGGTTCAAAAGCATACCCTTCATCACTCGGTATTGGTTTGCTGGATCGATTTTGGTTCCCTTGATAGGTAAACTAGGCCTAATCAGTCCTATGTACCTTGTCTTATGGCCAGAGAACTTCTTTCATAAATTTCAGGTAAGTTATGGGCAGTGACATTGTTTCTGTCGGCTGCAATTCGCTGTGTTTTGGTAACCTAGCATCAAGGCTAACAGAAGGCCTTTAGATTGTGTGAGTGGCGTGAACTTTGTCCAATCATGAAACGAATATAGATTGGGATTCCGGGATGATGAAGCTAATTTAACAATACGGTAGTTGCCGCTGTGTTACACAACTACAAGAAATATGTACAATTTAAGTAACTATACTAGTATTCCGAACGTTTTTCGTCAATATCTCAATCTTATTTATCCGTACTTATCTCTCCTACGCTACACGAGTCCCTCCTGTTTTCTCGATCTTTGGTGTGGGCGGACACGCGCGTACAACACCCGGAGGGCGGTAGCAACACCTGGCCCCAACAGTACAGCGGTCTTATGCCAGTTATCTGGTGACGTAAGAGCAGGGTTCCATTGCCGAGGCAACAGCAACCACTGACAGGCCCCCCTCAGTACTACCAGACAGCTTAGACTGGGCCGTTGTTTCATTAGGTTTGTGTGGAGACCGAGAATGCAGTGCATTGCAGTAACCAGTGATGCGTTTACATTCTGTCAGAGTAAACTGCTGCTGCTGATGTCACCGTTACATGATGTGTGAATAAAACGTTTAGCCAAGCCGCCTAGAGGGCCTGCCAAACCCAAGGCAGCTCTCCCGTCCTCTGCCCCCCTTTCTGTGACCATCCTCATCCACCTTGTTCTCTGGACGTTTTCACGCCTCTTCTCCCTCAGCACGTCAGCGTAATAAAGCTCACCTACGTTTACCGGCAGCGTCTTGTGCTAAGTTGCAGCCTCTGACTACTACGCTGCGCTCTCTTTAAAACTCCAACCAATGAAACAAACATGGAGCGGATTAAAGTCGTTAGAGATAACAGATCGTGTTGGAAACAAACCTTTATGTTGTCACAATGTGACTCACGTTTATTTATTTTCCCTAGCTGTACACAACTCGTTATTGCATTCCACAAGTTAAGGACAAAACAGTTAAATATTTAGTTTGAAATGTTTGCCTTGGAAAAAGTATTTGTTGTTCCCTTTGTGCCGTCGTGAAAGGTAGTGAGACCGGGAGAAAATGGGGGAACCGCTTACTGACCCACTTTCCTATGCTAGTCAGGGAGTTACATTGTTGCCGGTTAAGCAAAACATTTCCAGCACAACGACTGCTCAAAACCAGCCCCAAATGCCTGAAAACTAGCCCAGCTTTTGTTGGTGCACAATATTGACTATTTTAAAAGTGACCCCCCCCCGGAACAAAACTTAAGATGCGGTATATACGCATATGAAGCCGCGGATCCTACCTCTGACTGTGATAACGGCATAGAAACACACGATATAGCATATAAAGACAGAAATGGTGCTGCCGCGGTGAAGTTCAGGCGTAGCCTAAAAATCCGCCATCCGCGACTAATTTATTTTCACTCGTGACTTTGTTTGAAAAGTAGCCCCATTTTACATGAAAACTCGGATATGGCAACCCTGAGGAGTTACTTCGTCTTAAATGGAACCCGATTCTCTTTTTAGTGTATCACCTTTGACAAGGGCTCCTAGCCTCTGATTAAAAGTAGTAAAATATGTTAGAGAATAGGGTGTCATTTGGGACACAAACAAATTTGGATAACAGAGCAGCAAATAGCTGAAATGTTCCTGTCGTTTTTTTCGACATTGTTTGTGGTCCTGTCGGGGCTGGGTTGCTTGCTTAGGGTGTGACTAGGTCATGCTTGTGCACCTTGAGAAAAGCTTCCTCTGTGGCAGACGGTGAGGAGAGTGAGATGAAACCTGTTCTCAGGTAGATTCCGTCTGGCTGGGTGACATGGCATGTTGTTTTTATCACACCTCAGGAGTCAGAGCTGAAGCGTACATGTCAAAAAGGTTTTTTTTAGCTCAGCCAGTTAGACTGGGATCTCTGGACCATTTATTCAAGACTGACGGATTCAGACTCTGGTATGGCGTGGTGAAGAACTGTTGCCTACATCCCTACCGTCAGTATTAACATCCAACATCTCTACAGGTATGGAGACCGATCACCTCCACCCTGTACTTCCCTGTGGGCCCCGGGACAGGATTCCTCTACCTAGTCAATCTGTATTTCCTGTACCAGTACTCCACCAGACTGGAGACAGGTAGGTGCCTTCCCTCTAGCAGGGGTGTGTCTGGAAGAGCTCCTGTTTAGGAGGATGTAGCATTACTGAACTTCAGAGACGTAGCAATTGCCTGCGCGTTTATTGCGTAGAATGGATACAATTTCCTCTCGTGAAGTTGAATAGGTTAGGGCAGCTCTACTCATTCTATCTGTGCAACGTTCAGATAGAAATAGGGACCAGTTAGCTACTGAATCGTCCTATACCCCAGCACTCCTCGGCTGAAGACGGGCAGGTTCAGACCAGGTCAGGGACTCACGGATTGCCAGCCCTTCATTATGCAGTTGTTGTGCATATGTTGAGTCTGCTTCCCAGAAAAAAACGCCGCTATCTGGCACTAATCAATAGGCAGCACAACGACGGCAACTTATTGTTACTTCATTTAAAGCATTTAGTGTGTTTATTGATTAGGTCAAGGGAGGCGAATGTTAGCAGAGTTCTGGAGGAGCAGAGGGTCTGATTCAAACCTCATGTATGTTTTCAACAGTGCATACTTGTAGGCCTATCCAGGTTAAAGAGAACTTATTAGTCAGGCTCAATTATAATTCTCAATAAAGGGTTCTATTGCACAATATTAGAACCTCTGATGTCCTTGCGACTGTTTAAGGTCTTTGTCAGAACACAGTGTTCTTAAAATCGTGGCCAGTTTGGGATTCTGCAGTCAGAATGGGATCACAGAAGGCTGTGCAGTATGAAAATAAAACCTTAAATCTACCGTGCGTCACTCGGGAAGAGATTGTCGGCTAAACAACTTGTAAGTAAAATGTTTCTAAGGATCCCCATCAGCAGAGTCTGTAATCCCACGTTGTGTGATGCCAGCTTGTCTTGGAATTAGTTCTAATTGTTGTCTCTGACCTCTTCTAGGGGCGTTTGATGGTCGGCCTGCGGACTACGTGTTCATGTTGCTGTTCAACTGGCTCTGCATAGTCGTATCCTTTCGGGTCGATCAATAAATCAATCAGTGAAATGTATTTTCTAAAGAGCTTTTTTACATCAGCAGTTATCACACACATGGTCTGTGATGTTTCAAGGGAATCCACAAAAGTTAGTTATTCCATATCTTTTACTACTTTCCTGTATGTACCAATGCCACCGACTGGTTTATTACTCATAATACAGTCATGCTGTTTATTGATCACGCATTTTGGTATAATTTTGCTAACAGTTTTTCCATTAATTCAGATAGATGCCCATTGTTTGGCTTCTACTGACTCTAGGCCTAGGTTTGTGTCATAGTGTGTCCTTGGGTTTGAGTCAGTTCCATTCATTCAGTGACAACCTTTGAAGTGAAATGTGTACTTCCTGAATTGACATGGAACTGAGCCCACCCCTGACATCCAGTTTAGCCCCTTTCCAGTAAAATAGTTATAGTTTATAAAATAGTTTCTCTGTACATCCACACAGTTAATCCAAGCCACATTGAGTGAACAGTACTTCCATCATAGATCAGTTACTGTGTCTCAGTTATAAATCCCCACTACAGCTGGAACGGATTGTTACACTCCTCTACACACCATGACCGCAGAACAATAGCTCCAAGTGTTTCTGTCATCAAGACATCTGTTGCCATACTTGAGCTCTCCTTTTTGGGCATCTGAAAGAAACACCAAGGTCCCTGCAGGTCAGCGTATGTGGAAGAACACCACTTTCCTTGACTTTGTTGTGTAGATAACGGGATTAATGATGGACATGCAGGTAAGTCCTACAGTCATTGTCTATCTGCCCCAATTCTTAGCAGTGAGGGCAGAAATGAGCGTAGGACCTTAGGTCCATATGCATACGTGATTAAGGAGAAGATTCCAACACCCAGTGAAACCCATGTTAGCCCAACCCTGCCTAGAAATTATGTCTGAATGTTATTTTCACTGGCCATTATTATTCCCTGCACGGGGCCCAATTCCTGTATCATTTTCAGTAATTGCTCTATTGACCAGCTAGTTCAGCTTTTACCTTATGTAACAAGATCTGATGTGATTGGTCAAAAGATGTCAGTGGAGTGGAAAAAAAGATCATAATTGGACCGCCTGTGTAAACACTCACACTGTCCCTCAACTGTACCTTGTTTCCCAGAGGAGCCTACGCAACTACTTATTTAGCTGAAATATATCTGAAACTTTGTCGCCCATTCTACAGTACCAAGCTATTTCCACTCCCTGGGTTTTATTTTAAACAAACCAAACGCAATGGGGACTCTTAAGGCACGTGCTGCTGTAGGTCCCAGCGTGTTGGACCAGAGGTCTGGATGTTGCGCTGCTATAGGTCCCAGTGTGTTGGACCAGAGGTCTGGATGTTGCGCTGCTGTAGGTCCCAGTGTGTTGGACCAGAGGTCTGGATGTTGTGCTGCTGTAAGTCCCAGTGTGTTGGAACAGAGGTCTGGATGTTGCGCTGCTGTAAGTCCCAGCGTGTTGGACCAGAGTGCTGGATGTTGCCCTGCTGTAGGTCCCAGCGTGTCAGACCAGAGTGCTGGATGTTGCCCTGCTGTAGGTCCCAGCGTGTCGGAGCAGGGTGCTGGATGTTGCCCTGCTGTAGGTCCCAGCATGTCGGACCAGAGTGCTGGACGTTGCGCTGCTGTAGGTCCCAGTGTGTTGGACCAGAGTGCTGGACGTTGCGCTGCTGTAGGTCCCAGTGTGTTGGACCAGAGTGCTGGATGTTGCGCTGCTGTAGGTCCCAGTGTGTTGGAGCAGGGTGCTGGATGTTGCCCTGCTGTAGGTCCCAGCGTGTCGGACCAGAGTGCTGGACGTTGCGCTGCTGTAGGTCCCAGCGTGTCGGACCAGAGTGCTGGACGTTGCCCTGCTGTAGGTCCCAGCATGTCGGAGTGCCAGAGTGCTGGATGTTGCGCTGCTTTGTCTTCTAAACCAATGACTTGCAAGGTGGGTCTTTTCAACTGGGATGAGATTTCAGATGATGGGTCATGTGACTGGAGTTCACCTTGAAATTATTGTTTGCTCGATATTGTCACCACCTCGATGCCAGCCGAAAATGGAGCGATCTTTGTGATTGCACCCAATTTGTCAGTTTGTTTTGTCATAAAAGAGAATGTGAACAGGTAAAGCTGTTGGATCAACAAATTAAGACTGTTGGGGTGCTTGTACATTTCCGTTTCTGGATGTGTAACTAGTATTGGTATAGGGGGGTCAGAGTGAGCAGCTCAAATCCTGGTGTTCATGTTGTACATTGCAGCTGCTGATGATCCCATTGATCATGTCAGTGTTGTACGTGTGGGCTCAGCTGAACAGAGAAATGATCGTGTCCTTCTGGTTTGGAACCCGTTTCAAGGTATATTCATAATTCCATACCCGTTCGTTATCATTACATCTTCCCAAAAGTGAATAATAAACAATATACTGTGTTGTGTATTGTTTATTTTAATTTGCCATATTCTTATTCTATTATAAATTATCTTTTGTATTAATTACTTGAATATTGTATCATTCAAACTGTAATAAAGTCTTCACATGTTCTCCTTTAGGCGTGTTATCTACCCTGGGTCATCCTGGGATTCAACTACATCATAGGAGGCTCGTGAGTGTTTCCTTTTATTCAGTCTCAGTCTGTCAATGTCAGAAAGGTCTGCTGGAAAGTGTTTTCTGAACTCGTTGTTTGTGCTCCTCTCGTTGCCAGTGTTGTCAATGAACTGATTGGGAACCTGGTGGGTCACCTGTACTTCTTCCTGATGTTTAAATATCCCATGGATCTGGGGGGCAGGTCCTTCCTGTCAACACCTGAGTTACTGTGAGTTCCTTCACGTCACCCGTCCGGTGGCCGAAACCTTCTTTGCTCGGGTTCCTCTTACTTTTAATCAACTAAATCACAAACGTTGCTTCAGAGGTCCCATTAGGTTGATTGCCAATTAACAGTACATACTACATAAAAAAAAACAACTGCTGCTGTCTGTTATATCGCTCTTTTTCTTTTTGTCAGTAACTGGCTTATCTTTGGGAGGTTGCAACATACTCAGCGTTACAGATCATTTCCACAACACGGCCTTGCCCCACTGATTGAAAGCGTTCATTTTACATTTATCTGTTTACAGGTACCGCTTCCTGCCAAACAGACGAGGGGGCGTGTCCGGTTTTGGGGCTCCGCCCAGCAGGAGACCAGTGGCTCCAGAGGCCGGAGGAGGAGGACGACACGCCTGGGGAGCTGGCTTCCGTCTGGGAGACGATTGAGTAGACTGTCCCTCGTCCCACTGGGTAGCAGGACAAAGACTCTGGTCTCCTCAAGACTTTCCTACGTTGCAACTCCTGCGGATGTTGAAATGATGCAGAAGAAAACCAGATTTTATACTATCTAACCCCCCTGCCTCCCACCCTCCAAACAGTTCACAAGGGATGCCGCAGCTTTGTTTCTGACCAGCGTGTTATTTTTTTTTCTGTGATGCTGCCTCACACGATGCCATATCAGATTACACTGTAATTACAGGATTTCTCTTAGCCAGAACGCTGTCGCAGCTAGCTTCATTACAACGTGGGTTTGGCAAAATAAAAAAAGCATTGTTCAGTGCGAGAACAGCTGAGTGCTAACAACTGAATCATCTTTTCCCGTCTCTCCCCGAACAGAGACGGCAACTCGTGTCGGCAGTGCAAAAAGTGTATATATATATATATAACTTCATTTTTCTTGTTTGTACTCCTGTCCCGATGTCTGTGCTGTCAAAGGGTTTTATAATTGCACAGCAGCACTGAATGTTAGTTGCAACTTTTCAAATTGTTGGGGCGTGACGTCGCTGTAAAATGTTTTTTAATGTCAACATAGTATAAACATTCTCTGAAGTCAATAATGTGATGCAACAGTGTAATTTGTCAGAGAGAAAGAAGACGAGTTGGCCTGGAAACGCCTGAGGTTTGTCCCACTGCAGTAGACCGCTTTGGATCCATGTGAAACTGCAGTGGCATAGTTCCTTCTCCCTCGATTTAGCTCTTCTACAGGACAACTTTAATGGATAACACAAATCTGCAAATGTTAACGTATGCCCTACATTGTGTGTTACACTTTCACACAACTGTGAAATGGCATCAAGATAGTTATTTTTTTGGAGTGTGCTGACATTTTGATTTCCTGCCAACAGATGAAATAAAATCTAAAAGCAGCTTTTTTATAATCACACTTGTCTTGAGGATGTACAGTCATGTAGCAGAGTTATAGTCAGTTCCATCCAAATTCAGCCTATTGAGTTCCAATGCAAAGTTTGCTCTCTGAAGAGTTGGTAGCACATGTTAACATGACTTTTCACCAGAGGATGTCTTACAGTTGTACATCTAAATCGTCTTTGGCTGGACTTGGTCTCTGTTAAATTAATTGCATTTTGTACTGACTACAGAGAATGGAACCAAACTTCAGTTCTGTTCCCATTTTTTAAAACATTTACAGGCTTTTGTTTTTATTGATACAGTGGGGAAACAGTTTTGCTGAAAGAGATGTGGACAGGATTTTAGCCCACGGCGCGGCGATACGTGGCCCAGATCACTGGACCATCCTAGGCCACAATTTTCCGCTGATAAATTATTTTAAGTAATAAACATTCTTTTCATTGCCACTGTGCCTCTAAACTTCACATTTCTTAAGTTGTATTTTAGCGCAAGGAAATGCAGGATGAGTCATCCCAATAAGAGATGCCTTCCAGTGTGCGAGTGCAAGTATTTATGTTCAGGTCAAAGGTTCACTGTCATTCAGAACGGACCACGAGACCGCTTCAGTTGGTTGTGTTTTATTGAGTTACAGCAGACTGATAAAAAAGAGAGAGAGCAAGCAAAGAAATTGTTGGTAGCAGTACCGTGTTCCAGATACATGAATGAACATGAGTCACTAATGGTAGCAGCAGGAAAAACTCAAGCGAGCCATCTCAAATCTGCCACTGAAATGGAGCAAAACGACATGGGGCTGTCTAGAAAGCAAACACACGATAAAAGAAACCTGTTGCCAACGCAACGATAGCTGCAGTTTAAAACGGACTGGCTACAAAAACACGTACAGTGCATTTCCTTGTTTCTGTTTTATTGATTGGTGTCTAGCAGACCTGTTTTTGTGCTATCATTACACTCATCTGGTACCCAGGCTAGGTGATACTACGGTTTGGTGGCGAACCACTATAAAACCCATAGTTCAATGGATGAACTCTGTCGGATCGGAAGTGTTACTTGTTCCAGGTGAAATAAGTGCCATTTATGACCAGCTGTAGTCGCTTCAATTACTTTCTCTTCCTTTTTTAACAAAATTACCAACTGGTGAATTGTTTTACAATTACTGTCATCTTCATAAAAACGAAAACATTCCTCTTTTTGGGGTTATTGGGGACTCCTATTATAAATGTAACAAAACTATCAACCCCGAAAATGTTTACAAAGCTTTTGCAATACATAAAAATATTTACAAGGGCCCTTTTTTGTGATAACAATGCATCAAGTCCAGCTTTGGCACTCAATGGTCTTGCAAGTCAGTGTTTTGAGTGGGCTCTACTGTCCACTGTGCTTCCCACGTCATAGGACAGGTAGGAAATCATTGGTTGTGGATTTAACAATCTTGATAATCTTCTGTCTGAGAAGCTCAGCATCCTCTGTTGTCCTCTGAAACACAGTGAATGACATGACATAGCCACATTATACACTGCAGAAAGACAAAACCTCAAACTCTGTTTAAGGACACTTGTTAAAATGGCTGAATTAGATTGATTTTACCCATCCTACAGGCTTTCATTTAGCCATACGCTGCCCATTACAACAGGCTGGTGCTCATATAATACAATTCTGACGTGTCTTTCTGTCCAGATGTAAACATCTGTCTACAGTCCTCCTGGACAGGGTTTTGGACTACAGAGTTGGGAGCAACGTAGCAAGGCAAGCTGTTCCAGTTCAGTTACTCACAGATAATTAGGACTAAAATGCATAATTAATTAACACATTGACTTTAATGTAATACATCATCTAAAATGGTCAGAAGCTTGCATCAAATTAGCTAGTCATACTCACCATGTTTTTTTCAACCAGTCACCTGGCTCGGCTGGTCTCCCACCAGCACCTCTGGCTCTGATACGACCCTCTGGTTCTCTAAAGCACCTTTAGTCTCGTCCCCGACGGCCATGGTCACCTTCACCCACCTGCTTCTGTCCACGCTGGTCTGGCCATGTTGGTCCCTGGTCCTGCTGATGTCCGTCATGCTCTGGCCCAGCTTACTGGTAAACCACTGAACTATGTCCTGGTTGATGAGTTTCGACCTATCTGGGAGCTTCTCCGCCACATCGTCCCCCTTCAGGGACACTCGGGCCTCCGTGAAGTGCTGCTTAGAAGTGCCGCTCGGGGGTTGTTCGGCGATGGCTGATGTCGACGAGCTTGGGCCGTTCTGTCCTGCTTTGCCGTGGACATTCTGGAACCGATCCATCCACTCCAAGGTTCCGTTCTTCAGGGCGGATCGGTTGTCCTTGAACCAGCGGACCATTTCGGTGCGATCCAGCCCAGTCTGGGCTTCCAGCTGACTGTACTCCTCTGGCGACGGCCATTGGGTTTGGCTGAACACTTCTTTGAGGAGCTCCAACGATTTGTTGTCAATGGGCTCTTGGCTGGTGTTGGAGGAAGTTGTGACAACGGGAAGAGGTGAGGTCCGGACTTTGTTGTCCAGTTCGTGTATACCATTCAGTAGACCTATCCCCCGTGGCTCCTCGAGGGGTTTTGAACCCAAGCAGTTTGCCAGAGCTTGCTGAAGATTGTCCTGGAGCGCTCTGCGCTCTGAGAACCAGCAGTCGATCTCGGTCTTAGAGAGCCTTGTGCCCACGACAAGGTTGTTGACGTCAGCTTCTGTGGGGGAACTGCTCCTCTGGAAACTCTCCTCTAGCATATTGAGCTGCTCAGAGGATTTACCTTTAAGCCTCTCCAGGAGAGGAAACTGGGTTGGGACTGCCTTTTTGGGCTGAATGTCATTTAACACCTGGGGCTCAATCTTGATCACCTGAGGCACCACCTTGTGGTTGAGAAGGCGTTGCTCGCTGAACCACTTTTTGATCTCACCCCTGGAGAGGCCGGTGGACTCGATGAGACGATACACCTCCTCCTCCTCAGGGAACTGGCACTGGGTGTAGCTAGCTTTTAGCACCGCAATCTGGTCTGGAGTTTTATTGGCGTCAGAAGTGAAGCTGGGTTTAGGCGAAGCCACCAGTTTCGTTGTAGGTGCCTGAATTGTTTGGATTATGGAGGGACGTTTGATCTCAGAGACAACTACCGGAGCTGCCAAGGGTCGCTTTACAGACTGCACCACCTGGTTGGCCATGGTTAACGTGATAGGCGAACGGCTGACGGTTGTACCGTTTGCGACCGGTGTCAACACGTAACTGGTCTGTCCAAGAAGGTTAAATGGGACGGTTTGAACAAGGGACTGCTGGCCTTTGTTGGCTTGAGTCAGCTGGGCACTGTTTAATACAGTGAAGGTTGTCTGTGGGACTGAATGAATGGTACCATTAAACATCTTCTTTCTGGCTTCTTCTACTTCTTCTGGGGACCAGCTGATGCCCTGCTTTAGCCTCTGAGTGGTAAACCACACTTTGATCTCATCCTCTGGATGCTTTGAGGCGGCGGTAAGCCAGGATAGCTCTGCTTGAGTTGGGTACGGGAACTTGTTGAAGGATGTGATGAGTGTCAGGTTACAATCTAGTGAAGGATTGTACTTGGAGGTGTTCAAAGGGACAGCGATTTTTGGTACTAAGTTGTAGTTAGGCGGACGCTGAAGAGAAGGCATGATATGAGAAAGTCCGTCTTTTAGGGTTGCTTCTGGTATGATCACAGTCCCGTTCACATTCACTGCTGTGATCTGCTTTTTGGCGAGCTCAGGGTTGAGTCTCTCGGATTGATTTTCTGTCAATAACCTTTTATTGTCTGTTTTTGGCTTACTGATTTTCACATTTGTGGATTTGCTGAGTGGGAAAGTGCCAAAGTCTTCTCCAGTTAGAGTGCTGTTGGTGGAATCACAGATGACAGCACTGCTTGCTCTTTCTATCGTCTGCTCCAGGATGGTCTGATTGTTCAGTTTGATTCTTTTGAACTTAAAGTTGCTCTCCCCTGGATGAAACCTTTCGTTGTGCTCTGTCAGAGTGTCAAACTTCTTTGTGTTGAAGTTGCACACAGCACACAGGTAGAGTGGGTTGAGAATGACATTAGGGTGACTGGAGTCGACATGCTCTTTGAACTCATTTAGGTTCGGCGTAGAGAACGGACAGTACTTGCATTCGTAGCCTCCCGACTGCTTCCTCTGTGGCTTCGAATCCTGCACCTCTGGTTTCTCTGATGCCGACGACTCCTGGCGCGAACAACCAGGTTCCGTCCCAGAGTTCCAGCCCTCTCCAGGCAGCATGTCTGTGGATCCGTTCTCGACAGTGCCGCTGTCATTCGCCGACGGATCCACCTCCATCTCACCCGCATCGTCCTGTTCTGTCACGTCATCAGGTCGGTCGTCAGCATCAGCTCTGCAAGGGGTGGTGGTCTTCCTTCGACTGGCCATGGCGTAGGTCACCTAGGACTGTCAGACAGACGTTGTGGGGAAAATGACGGCAGGGGAGGAGGGGGTGTTGCTGCCTTGTAATGAGTCTGCACTTGTTTTTTCTGCTGACTGTTAATGTCAGCTCCAATGTGGGACTTCATGAGACTTCATCCCAGATCACCCAATCTAACAAGAGAGGAGATAAATCAGAGATAAATCCTGACAATCATAAACAGACAATACAGAGGTCCTATACAATAGACTTGTCTGGATCATTTGTACTTGACATATTGGAATTGGAAATAGGCCCAACTCAAATGAAAATATGTCCCTAAACTTTTTAGGTACAATTCAGAATGATTGTCATAATTTAAGTCAATTTATTGTCCTCCATTTCTCTGCCCTGGCTTGTCCTTTCTGTGCCAAAACAAGCGTTTTAAACTAAACGTAGCCTATTGGAAAACCACCAACGTTGCATCCAGTTGTGCCACAACAGTAGAAGAGTACATATGCCATTGCTCATAAAAGCTCTAAAGCCAGTAAGTCCCGAAAAATGATTTGCTAAAACTAAACTAAAAACTTAGGTTCTTCTTTGATGTGGAAACATCAAAGAAGAACCTCACAGAATTAAAAAAGGACAGTACATGGATTCCATTTCTCTTGGTGTTTCTTCAAAGGGGTAATATGAAAAAACGATATTCAGGTGAAACCTAGTAGGAGTTAGGTAATTGTTCTTAAATATTCATTTTGGAGCTGGGTAAAATGGGTTTAGTGCTATAGGGGTTGAGAAGTTGAAAACCACTCAGGGTGTCTCTAAAAAATAAAAATAAATACATTTAAAAAGAAGAGACCCCTGTGGTTGGTTGTTTATTCTAGCCATAAATGAAGCTACGCTTAATGCTGCCAGCGTTTAAGGCTGCTGGGAATGTCTTCTGCATGTGTGTGCATTCCGGAGGGTGCTTTTTGCAAACAAAAAAAGCACATCAGCTGCTGAAATGGAGCATAAAAATACGACCATGAACACAAATGTGTAACAGAATTCAGCAAGACTACAGCAATCTGTATGTCTTCCGAACCACTGATGCAATGGAATGCCCCTCCATGTCCAATTTCATAACCGGCTGAAAAGGTTTATGTGGATAATTAAAATTCAAAAGGGCCCTTATTACCATAAGGTAGTTATGGCAACCGTCCTGGGTTCAAACACTGACTTGCCCTTACGACGTTGCCGCCTCAGCGTATTGAAACGTATTGGACTGGGAGGGGCGACCACCACGCC
>JACXGI010014418.1:0-19105 GCA_016801175.1 Esox masquinongy | reverse complement strand
CTCCCTCCCGTCTCCCTCCCTCCCTCCCGTCTCCCTCCCTCCCGTCTCCCTCCCTCCCTGGTTCTCTGATGAATGTGGAGCTTTGTGCTTCACACTGTTATCAAAGGGCAATTTCTCGAATCATTGAAGATGCTGTAATCAGCAAATTTAAAGATATGAAAATGACACCTATTCACATTTGTTTAGTTGTTGGACATGATTTGAGTCTCCTACTATAAGAGAAAAGAGAGCGGTGGAGAGATGGAGGGAGGGAAGAGACAGAAGGATAGGGTGATAGAGAGGAGGAAAGAAGGAGGGAGGAGAGAGATGATTGTGGGGAGTGGGACAGAAGGGAAGAGGAGCGGGATGGAGAGGAGTAAAGGAGGGAGGGGAGGGCTGGGCTTGGAACGGGTGGTAGGCATTAAATCACAGTTGTAATCCCAGAGAATTTGCATCACTTCAGGCAGGCCGTTGCTTTTTCGAAATTGTGCTGTCATTGCTAGATGCCAGGTCTCATATCGTTCACGTTGTAAATATGCTAATTTTGGTTTTTCAAAGCTTTAAAGGAATTCCTGAGTTATTACCCCTGACCCTTTCATATCTGGTTTTATGATGTGTGAGAGGGGAATATGAATTATTCTATGGATTATACTATAGCACGGCATTAGACATAGTGAACTCAGTTTGATAGGCTGTCTTTGTTTATGTCCATGTAGCTGAACTGAGTATGACTGAGGAGGCTTACAGCTCGGCATGTGTGTCAGCTGTACTGTAGGACTTCTGTTCTACATCACTTTAATCTACTGGATCATTATGAATAATGGCTAGGGGGATTTTAAGTGCTCAGATGCTTGACCCCTTGTGTTCTGATCTCATAAGATGACCCCAGATTGATCCACATGTTCTGATCTTCTCAGGTGATTGCCAAGGTTCGAAGGTGAGGTCTTATTGGATTATATTTCAGGTAGCTGTAAAATATGATCATAACATTTCAAAGCTTAAGAAATTGTCTGTGGAAGTGACAGTGATTCTATGAGATAACAGAGCCTCCCAGTGGCCCTTTGAAGAAAATCATCTTCTCTGTGATTCACAACTGCATTATCAAACCAAGACAAATGGGATGCATGATGCTTTATTTGATTAATTTCTATTCCCACTGTTCTGATTTTCAATGAAAACCTACATTTTATATGAACCGTCTATGCCAATGTACCTTTTATTCATCTTCATTACAGACCAGACAAAGAATTGAGCGATTGATTTGAATAAACCATAGGTCCGGCCTGCCTTTAACTGTGTCCAATTATCTTACAATCACTGTGTGGGGTCAGAGCAGAATGATTTGCTGCCTGCATCAAACATCATGTTTCCCAATGAGTAGCTACACTGACGGGGTTTGACCTCTCCCATGTTGTCATGGATATGAAGCAACTGTGCCTCCCAAATGGTACCCTATCCACTTTATATAGTGAAGTACTTTAGATCCTATTCCCTTTATATAGTGAACCACTTTAGATCCTATTCCCTTTATATAGTTAAGTGCTTTAGATCCTATTCCCTTTATATAGTGAAGTACTTTAGCTCCTATTCCCTTTATATAGTGAACTACTTTAGATCCTACTCCCTTTATATAGTGAAGTACTTTAGCTCCTACTCCCTTTATATAGCAAAATACTTTAGCTCCTATGCCCTTTATATAGTGAAATACTTTAGATCCTATTTCCTTTATATGGTGAAGTACTTTAGATCCTATTTCCTTTACACCGATCAGCCTTAACATTATGACCACTGACAGGTGAATAACACTGATAATCTTGTTACCATGGCACCTGTCACTGGGTGGGATAAATTAGGCAGCAAGTGAACATTCTGTCCTCAAAGTAGATCCAGATGACTGGGTCAAAGCATCTCCAGAACTGCAGCCCTTGTGGGGTGTTCCCGGTCTGCAGTGGTCAGTACCAATCAAAAGTGGTCCAAGGAAGGAAAAGCGGTGAACCAGCGACAGGGTCATGGGCGGGCCAAGACTCATTGATGCACATGGAGACCAAAAGTTGGCCCGTGTGATCCGATCCAACAGACGAGCTACTGTAGCTCAAATTGCTGAAAAAGTTATTGCTGGTACTGATAGAAAGGTGTCAGAACACACAGTGCATCGCAGTTTGTTGCGTATGGGGCTGTGTAGCCGCAGACCAGTAAGGGTGCCCATGCTGACCCCTGTCCACTGCCGAAAGCACCTACACTAGGCACATGAGCATCAGAACTGGACCACGGAGTAATGGAAGAAGGTGGCCTGGTCTGATTAATCACGTTTCCTTTTACATCACATGGATGGCCGGGTGCGTGTGCATCGCTTACCTGGAGAACACATGGCACCAGGATGCACTATGGGAAGGAGGCACGCCGGCGGAGGCAGTGTGATGCTTTGGGCAATGTTCTGCTGGGAAACCTTGGGTCCTGACATTCATATGGATGTTACTATGACACATACCACCTACCTAAGCATTGTTGCAGACCTTGTGCACCCTTTCATGGCAACAGTATTCCCTGATGGCATTGGCCACTTTCAGCAAGATAATGCTCCCTGCCACAAAGAAAAAATGGTTCAGGAATGATTTGAGGAACACAACAACGAGTTCAAGGTATTGACTTGGCCTCCAAATTCCCCAGATCTCAATCCAATCGAGCATTTGTGGGATGTGCTGGAAAAACAAGTCTTATCCATGGAGGCCCCACCTCGTAACTTACAGGACTAAAAGGATCTGCAGCTAACATCTTGGTGCCAGATACAACAGCACACCTTCAGAGTTCTAGTGGAGTCCATGCCTTGACGGGTCAGAGCTGTTTTGGAGGCAAAAGGGGGACCTACACAATATTAGGCAGGTGGTCATAATGTTATGGCTGATCGGTGTATATAGTGAACTACTTTTGACCAGAGCCCTAGGGTGCCTTTTGGGACTCGTTTAGAAACCTCTCTAGGGGACCCGGGCGGACTGCTGCAGAGACAGAACGTCCCACTGGAAGTAAAACTCTGTTACTAACGTGGTACACTCCCAGGATCCTGAACACTCCCCCAGGAGAATCGTGGTCGGAGCAATGCACAGGGATTAACTACTGTTGAGGGAGAGGCCGTGGTTCGGAGACCAGCTGCACATTGCTGTTGATTTATAGACGGGCTGAAATGGTGCAGCCTTGCCGACTGCCTCTCCCTTCAGAGCAACACACATCTAGCCCACATAGAGTCCCAAACAGACCTGAGGTGAAGGGATCAGTAGAAATCAATATAGCAAATGGTCTTGACCCGGCCATGACACAAGCCGAAAACATCCAATCTATTTCCATTCTTGATTGATAGGTGATTTACAAAAAAACATTTGCCAGTCTGTTCAATTACTATTTTACCAGTAAAGTGGAAAAACTACGACATGAAGTTTAAACAATGAACCACCATATATTTTTTAAAAGAAAATCTAATAATGGAAGAGAACAGCTGCAGTGTTTTAAATTTGGGCCAACTGAGAAAGTTGGTAAAACCACAGATGTTCACCAATAATAAGACACCAGGAAAAGACAACCTGGGTGAGAAACTGAAGTCAAGAACAGTCTAAATCTTGTTTTTCAGGAGATTAGATATGAATAAGAGGACAAAATGATGTCTGAAACATGACTGTTGCTTCAACATTGGGGCAGCAGATGAAGGCCGACAGGCAGACGTTAGGCCAGACACCCTGGGTAGTTTGGCCAGCACCATCAGGGTTTGGGGGATTAATAATCAAACATGTCTGCCGCGCCTAGTCACACTCTAGTGACTCCCTCTGGCAGCTTGGGAGCCCCCCCGTGATATTGTTCCCTCCAAATATGAGGATTCTGATCTAAACTGGTTAAGCAAGCAACACCTGAATTGCATCAGATGTCACTGTATTTAGGGCTTCATAAACATGACAATCTGTTATTAATTTTCTTGGTAGACGAAAGTACATCCAAAGTTACAGACTTTGTTGTCTTTCTGGATGTTAGAATCACTCTGCATTTTATCCAACTGTCTGGCTAGTGATTTGTGTGGTTTGTCGACAAACTCTTAAGAGCTTTGGTTTTCTGTAAGTACAAATTGTAATATTTGCAGGGATTGCATTCATATAGTTTTTCTATAGTTTGATGAAAGCAGGAGCAGAGACTTGAACCTCCGCAGTCTCTCACGGCAGAATGTCACCCAGTCTCAACGAGAAGGCAACAGATAACAACGGTCTGGTAAAAGGCATCGACCAGGAAGTGGCTGATTCATGTTTATACTCTGTAAGAGAAGAAGGAATACTCTCTATCAGGGGGTTGGAGATCTTCCATACTTTAAAGAAAAGTGTATTCTTGATGTGGAAGAACTTGCCTGAATTACAGGTAAGGGCACACCTGGAAGAGGATCTATCCAAGATGTCTAGGACACTATTAGGTCCCCTCTAATGATTAGATTCATCTGCACGATATTTAGTATCATGAATAGATGTTTTGGGAAATTGTGTTTATCGGTGTCTGGTCCATAGATATTCAGTCCAGAATGTTGACACTTTTAAATAATTAAAAACTCATATACACTATCCTTGTGGGGATAGTGATAATATGATTTTCCCATGCAAAATCATAAGTTTACCCAACTTAGTTTTGGTCCTCTCAAGTAACACAAGGACACTCATGCACATTATTTGATACCCCGTTAGTCAACAAACTGGGCAGCAGTGGTTTGACGACGCCCGTGTAGCCACCTCAGAAAACCAGTACATGTCTCTGAAACCCAGCATGTCTCTGAAACCCAGTACATGTCTCTGAAACCCAGCATGTCTCTGAAACCCAGCATGTCTCTGAAACTCAGTATATGTCTCTGAAACCCAGCATGTCTCTGAAATCGAGAACATGTCTCTGAAACCCAGTACATGTCTCTGAAACCCAGCATGTCTCTGAAACCCAGTACATGTCTCTGAAACCCAGTACATGTCTCTGAAACCCAGCATGTCTCTGAAACCCAGTACATGTCTCTGAAACCCAGCATGTCTCTGAAACCCAGTACATGTCTCTGAAACCCAGCATGTCTCTGAAACCCAGTATATGTTTCTGAAACCCAGCATGTCTCTGAAACCCAGTACAGACCCAGGGTGTGAAGTAGAGAAAAGGGGTGACCTGGAGGAGGCTGTGTGTAAAGTGATTGATGAGAGGTTGTTTGTCAGTGCCATTTAACTAGATCCTAAAACTGATGGAGAGGAAAGTCATGAGAAATGAGCTGTCCAGTGGTGGCACGCTCTGTTGACTATGGGGTTTTAAAAGGATTCCTGTCTCCGTGTCTGAACGGACAAAAATGGCCCCATTATAGTGGGTTGTGTCACAAAATGGCACACTATTGCATATGTAGTGCATTCCTTTGAACCAGGACTCTAGTGCCCATAGCGTTCTGGTCAAAAGTAGGGCCCTAGAGTTTAGGGGGTCATTTGGGAGGTAGCTGTTGTGTGTTTCTGCTTGTTCAGATAACAGTTGGTTTCCTCTGTCGATCAGTTCACAAGATTATAGAAATCAACATCCACCGTTCCACCTAGCTAGAGTCATGACACTACCACAGCGTCATTCCGCTCAGGTCCCCAAGGACTTTTACACATCAGGCCTCACTGCCAATTGACTCCAATGTCATCAGATATTGTGTATCTGCACAGAGGAAAACAGAAGATCTTACAGCCTTATGAGCTATGCACCGCTTTGGGAAGAGGCAGCACTGAATAGATTAAATAAAACAGCATAGCTCTATAGCATTTTTACTGCACCACGGCACAGCCCTAGCATTGACCATAGGCCCCAGCGTTCATGGGGTCAGTCCTAGCCGGGACTGTAGCCCCATCGTTCAGGGGTTCAGCCCTAGCCTGGACTATAGCCCACATCAGTAGGTTCCTGTATTCCCGTGGCAGTAAGTTCCTGTATTCCTGTGGCAGTATGTTCCTGTATTCCCATGGCAGTAACTTCCTGAATTTCCACTGCAGCAAATTCCTGTATTCTCATGGTAGTAAGTTCCTGTATTCCCATGGTAGTAAGTTCCTGTATTCCCATGGTAGTAAGTTCTTGTATTCCCACTGCAGTAAGTTCTTGTATTCCCATGGTCGTAAGTTCTTGTATTCCTGCGGCAGTAAATTCCTGTATTCCCACTGCAGTAAGTTCCTGTATTCCCATGGTAGTAAGTTCTTGTATTCCTGCGGCAGTAAATTCCTGTATTCCCACTACAGTAAGTTCCTGTATTCCCATGGTAGTAACTTCTTGTATTCCCATGGTAGTAAGTTCCTGTATTCCCGTGGCATTACGTTCCTGTATTCCTGTGGCAGTATGTTCCTGTATTCCCATGACAGTAACTTCCTGAATTTCCACTGCAGCAAATTCCTGTATTCCCACTGCAGCAAGTTCCTGTATTCCCATGGTAGCAGGTTCCTGTATTCCCACTGCAGTAAGTTCCTGTATTCCCATGGTAGTAAGTTCCTGTATTCCCATGGTAGTAAGTTCCTGTATTCCCATGGTAGTAAGTTCTTGTATTCCTGCAGCAGTAAGTTCCTGTATTCCCACTACAGTAAGTTCCTGTATTCCCATGGTAGTAAGTTCCTGTATTCCCATGGTAGTAAGTTCTTGTATTTCTGCGGCAGTAAGTTCCTGTATTCCCACTGCAGTAAGTTCCTGTATTCCCATGGTAGTAACTTCTTGTATTCCTGCGGCAGTAAATTCCTGTAATCCCATGGTAGTAAGTTCCTGTATTCCCATGGAAATAAGTTCCAGTATTCACACTGCAGAGCTTGGTTCTTTTTTGATCATTTTCAACCTGAATTGTTCCCTCACTGGTGTCATCTACATGTGCAGAGGATCATTATTATATCAGTAAGTAGCATAGAATATCTAATGAATATCAGATCCTATCATTGAGTTTTAAAGAATGTGTTTATCCATGTTTGTTATGAATTGCATATATAAAAACAGCACTGCGGGAATCATGGGAATCATACCACAACCCTGACCATTAATCATGGGAATTTTACCACAACCCTGACCATTGATCATGGGAATTTTACCACAACCCTGACCATTAATCATGGGAATCGTACCACAACTCTGACCATTAATAATGGGAATTTTACCACAACCCTGACCATTAAGCAACATACCAAGTGAGCTGTGGTGAAACTTGGAATCACTAGAATGAAATTATAAATTATTTTCTCTTCTTTCCCGGTATTATAATTTAGTTACATTCAATTAATTTGCATTGAAATAAATTATATTGTGTTTTATTTTACTCAATTCTACTAGCTATTTTACTCTATTCTGCAATGTTGCTTCACTGTCTTCTTTTGAACAAATTCAGTATTAGCATTAGATTGCTGAATATTACACTTGCTGTTTTGATTTGGAGATAGACTTGTCTCAATTGTATGTTATTTAGAATATTAAGTATATTTCAGCTTTCTGGAATTTTCTAAAAAATATATAACGTGTAAAGTTTTTGTTGTCGTTTTATTCCATTACTATTTAAAAGTACGTTTTCAAAACCGTTTTAGTACATATCAATGTGTGTACTATCTACTGAGTCATCCGGTGTCATCATGACATTATTTGTTTTTCTGGATTACCATGCGCTGCATGCCGGGATACATCGCCCGTGTTGACACAAAATGGTCGAGTATGTTTTTTGACCCGGGAGTTTAGCAGGCCTAAAACTAAACTTTTATAATTTCTTGCCACGCGAAACACCCACTCGAATAGTAGATAGTAAGTCCCGAAGCTAGTCTAATAGAGAATACATTAATACACCATGGAAGCACGACTGTCGAAGGAAAGCTGATTTGACAGACAGTCCGCCCCTGCATGACTCAGATACTACTCAGGTCGGTAGCCTACAATCTAGCTAGCTAGCTAGCTAACACTAGGGATATTATTGGACTGCAGTTTACATTCAATCTTGTCACAGGAAGGCGGGGCGTGATTGCATGATCAGCATGTCTAAAGATCGTTAAAATGTGAATAGACATTTGAAGCGTTTTTTACTTTAATTTAGTTTCCACCCTGCCGTTGTTGTCATTGCCACTTTGACATCTCAGTTTTCAGTTTGCTGTCTTTGAATCATCTAGTTAGCTGTCTCCTTGCTTGTGGAGACAGTTCAGCGCATGTGAAATATAAACATGTCACACTAGCTCTTGTCGTGTGTGTGTGTGTGTGTGTGTGTGTGTGTGTGTGTGTGTGTGTGTGTGTGTGTGTGTGTGTGTGTGTGTGTGTGTGTGTGTGTGTCTGTCTCTCAACATTGTTGCAACACTAAATACCGGATTGAATCAATGCCACCAGCTGATTCTAAAAGTGTTATTGGTAGCAACAAATGTGACGAGCTTGTTGACATCGGAGTTCTGTAGAATCGCCTGCAGACAGCAGTAGCCATGTTTTGAGTGACTAAGACGTATGTCGAAAGCAGCAAGTGAATAGTAATTTAAAGCCTATCCTGAACCTGTTCATATTGGTCTTTTTCATTAGTTTCTTTCACACAGAAACAGAGTTTGGCGTACTTATGCACTTTATCTTGACAGTCCTTCAGAGAAGCCCAGTAAAGATTGTCATCAGAGGTTAGTTTGCTAACTTGCTTCCATCTTGCCCATTTCAGCTCATCCTTATCTACATCTCAGAAGACTCTAAACCAAGCCGAATGTAAGTGTCGGGTAAAGGCATGTTACTAAAGACATATTACTACTAACACCCATACCCACATATTCCGCACTGACACACTTCTTTAAGCACATGTCCAGTTATTCATATGACCATTGCTGATCTGAAAAATTCAAGGATATTATTCTGCTGTATCTTTTTGACATAATGGTGACAGTCAGTATTCTTTTAAACACTATTTATGGAATTGGATCAGTTGGCAACTTTGGAGCTGACTCGTAGGCCTAACTACATTTTGCTCCAAAATGCATGCAATGCTGTGATTAAATTATTTGTAGATTTACCATAATAATTTGAATGTGTGTAGGTATTCCGCTTCGACTGTCTGTTCGCTTTCCCAACAAACATGTAAATGTGTTCCTCCACTGTATCTGTGAGGTTTGTGATTGGTTCTGTCATGAGCAAGCTTCCCTTTCGTCCTGAAGTCCTGTCACTTCCTGTTTGAATGTTTTGTACAGGAAGAGAGCGGCTGCAAAGCATCTAATTGAGCGCTACTTCCGCCAGTTAACCGAGGGCTGTGGAAATGGGGCCTGCACGAATGAGTTTTGCGCGTCGTGTCTTGGTTTTCAACCGATGGATAACAACGCAGCGGCCGTCAGGGCCCTGGAGCTCTATAAGATTAACGCCAAACTCTGTGATCCTCACCCCTCCAAGAAAGGGATCTCTGCTGCCTTCCCAGACAACCACAGTGCCAAAGACACCCACCCTGCCTTAATGGGCGATCACGACGGGAAGATGACGGACAAGGATGATCTGTTGCCGCCCAGGGAAGACTTCAGAGGTAAGCGCAGCATTTTTCGCATACATCCTTATATCCAAATATCTGTAACAGGGGCAATACTTTTGACCTGAGCCCAATAAGTCCCGGTCAGATGTAGTGCAGGTCTTTCTTTCCAGACTCATACATAACTCTTTTCCCCATTGCGATCTTACATTTGTCTGTTTGAGAGAGATCACAGTGGTTGCTTGCATTTTCACAGAGGTGCTTTGGGGCAAAGGACCTGACAAAGATTATATTCTGATCGAAACATCTGTTCTTGTGCCTTTGAGAATAACTTCACCGCGTCAGCATACCAGAGTGGTGGATATTCCTGTTTCGTTTGTTACAGAGGTCCATTACCTGACAGAAGACAAGGTGTATGAGATACTGAGTATCTGTGAGGGGAAAAAGGACTACTCCCCTCTCATCCGGGTCATCGGGAGGATCTTCTCCAGCGCAGACGGCCTCGTTCAGAGTTTCAGAAAAGACCAGGGACAACACAAGCCCCACACCAAGGAGCAGCGGAAGGCCCACCAGGGTAAGGACGAGGACAAGGACGAGGACGAGAAGGAGAGAAGCACCGCCATGGACCAGGAGTCGGAGGAGTCCGAAGCGTCGGCATCCTCCGGGGGTGCGGCGTCCGCGGAGAGCCGACTGGGTCCCGTGGAGGTCTCGGTGGACGTGGAGGCAGTGAGGAGAGTTTACGCCCGACTGCTGTCCAACGAGAAGATCGAGGCGGCTTTCCTGAACGCCCTGGTCTACTTGACGCCACACGTGGAGCTGGACCTGACCTATCTGGACGTATACGACACCAACCCGGACTACCTGAACATCTTCGTCATCGTGATGGAGAACAGCAACCTCCACAGCCCGGAGTACCTGGAGATGGCCATGCCGTTGTTCTGTAAGTGCATGAGTAAACTCCCTCTGCCTGCGCTGGCCAAGCTGACCCGCCTGTGGTCCCAGTACAGCATAGAGCAGATCAGGCGCATGATGGAGACCTTCCAACAGCTTATCACCTTCACGGTAAGCTCTTCGTTTCGGTTTGGATCAGAGATTTTTTTTTGTTTGTTTTTTTGCTGTCGGCCATACTGAATAGCACGGAATGCATAGCGACATTCAGTCTTCATGTGTTCTCATAATTATTTTTCTTATTTTTTTTTTTATATTGTCTTGTTGTTCAGTGAGCTTTGAGGTTAATCTTAAACGAACAATGTTAACTCTTAATCGGAGGCTGTCGACTGCAGGATATATAGCGGTATGTCGAAATGCTTAGCTGTAATTCAAATTAAATGTGTTATTATTGCTATCATGGTATTTTAGGTGATCAGCAACGAGTATGACAGCGAACACCTGGTGAATGATGACGACTGTGTGGTGGCTGCAGCAAAGTGTCTCAAGGTATGGACCAGGTTTTATAATCACCAACTGGTTCCCTCTCATCTGACAGCTCAGATGTTCCATAAAAGGAGCTTTTCTACTCAAAATACCTGCACTTAGAAGTGAGGTCAGGAGCAGAGCATACTCTTTCTATGCGCCCCAGCCATGTAATGACTTCCCTGTCAGGAAAGAGATGCAAGGACTTTAAAGATCTACTTTTTTTTTTAACTCATTTTGTCTTTGGCTTAATGGTAAGACATGTTTAATTGTCAACACACTTTCAATAAAGTTTGATTTGATTTGAAGCTGGTGTTCTATGCCAACGTGCTGGGAGGTGACCTGGATACAGACCACAATGAGGAGGAAGAGGAGGAGCCTGCGTCAGAGTCCAGTGAGCTAACCCTGCAGGAGCTACTGGGTGAGGAGAGGAGGAACAAGAAGGGGCCTCGGATTGACCCTTTGGAGAAGGTGAGAATGGAGGTTTTTTTTCGTATGATTTCAGACAGTTACTTTGAAAGTAGCACTGCTTAGCCAAAACTGATTCAAAAATAGTTTATTTGTTCAATCCAACATGACATAAAAACATATGATATCCGCGTCTAGTTAAATTCTAATTTCAAATGGTCAAACAAATCCAATTACCAGGAGCTGGGCATCAGGACCCTGGACTGTAGACAACCTCTCATCCCCTTCGAGGAGTTTGTCAACGAGCCGCTAAACGACGTCCTGGAGATGGACAAGGACTTCACCTTCTTCAAGGTGGACTCGGAGAGTAAGTTCTCCTTCCAGACCTGCCCCTTCATCCTGAACGCCTGTACGAAGAGCCTGGGCCTGTACTACGACAACCGCATCAGTATGTACAGCGAGCGTCGCATCACAGCCCTCTACAGCCTGGTCCAGGGGCAGCAGCTGAACCCGTACCTACGGCTCAAAGTACGACGAGACCACATCATTGACGACGCCCTCGTCAGGGTGAGTCTCTCTAGCACGCACGCACGCTGGTCCGTTTAATGTGAGGAACCAAGAGGCAGTTTCCCTGAGTCACGGTGCTCTGTCATACTCGGGAGTCTTAATGTTTTGTACACGCGGACGGGTTCAAGCTGAGCCCGGCTCCGGAACCGCGCAGCATTTTGTGATTCCGATGTTTACGCTGACTGGCTGTGTCCGTGTTCCTCAGCTGGAGATGATCGCCATGGAGAACCCGGCAGACCTGAGGAAGCAGCTGTTCGTGGAGTTTGAAGGGGAGCAGGGCGTGGATGAGGGAGGCGTGTCCAAGGAGTTCTTTCAGCTAGTCCTGGAGGAGATGTTCAACCCTGATATCGGTGAGATATTCCCGGTCAAGTGCAGTGCCATGGTGGTGGTTGAAGTCTGTGGCTGGCGGTGTTGCGAAATTAAATAATTCCCAGAATCAGCCAACGGTGAGCAAGAAAATTCAGGAACCCTCTGATTTGGGAACATTTCTGGAATTCTGCAACCTGAATGCATATATACGTAATTGATTCACAACAAGCTAACTTTCCATGTGTTTTTCGTAGCATTAATGCCCTGTGTTCCCCGTCTGATCTCTCTGATCCAGGCATGTTTACCTATGACGAGTCCACCAAGCTGTTCTGGTTCAACCCGTCCTCCTTGGAGAACGAGGCCCAGTTCACCCTGATCGGCATAGTTCTGGGCCTGGCCATCTACAACAACTGTATCCTGGACGTCCACTTTCCCATGGTGGTTTACCGGAAGCTAATGGGAAAGAAAGGGACCTACCTGGATCTGGCGGACTCTCACCCGGTACGAGAACGCGCTGACGTGTAACCATGGCGATGTGGTCCGCCCGTGTCAATGTACTGAGTGCTGTGGGGCGGTCCCTCCAGTTGCCCCAACCGGTGGTCCTCTGGAGGTCACTGTCTAACTGACAGTCCTTGCATGTCACCAACAGGTTCTGTACCAGAGTCTGAAGGAGCTCCTGGAGTATGAGGGCAACGTGGAGGAGGACATGATGATCACCTTCCAGATCTCCCAGACGGACCTCTTCGGAGACCCAATCACCTATGACCTGAAGGAACACGGGGACAAAATACCCGTCACCATGGAAAATAGGAAGGTAGGATACCTGTTAATGAGGACAATAGGAATGTAGGATACCTGTTAATGAGGATCAATAAGTTCATACAGTAAATGATGACATTGTTCTGATGAGTCCTGTTGATGTGTCTTGTGGGTTCTTCAGGAGTTTGTGTCTCTGTATGCTGAGTACATTCTAAATAAGAGTGTTGAGCGCCAGTTTAAAGCCTTTCGAAGGGGCTTTCAGATGGTCACAAACGAGTCACCGCTCAAGTGTTTATTTCGACCTGAGGAAGTGGAGCTACTTATCTGTGGAAGCAGGGTAAGATCACTTTGTACATTTAACACTTCTTTTTCATAGATACTCGTTTTAGACAAAAAACAGGCTTTGCAGAGGTACGTACAGTGACAAAGTATATGAATAAAACAAAACATCTTAAAGAACACGTGATCCTTACTCTTTTGTGTTCTAACTTCCTTTGCAGAATTTAGACTTTTATGCCCTTGAGGAAACTACGGAGTATGACGGAGGTTACAACAAGGATTGTCGGATTATTAAGTAAATCCTTCTTTTGATTGCCGTGATTTACCTCCATGACGACATAGAACTTTGAAATGTTCTTGACGACGATTTTAAGTCGAATACATACATCCATTTTCAATATCTCTCTAAAGCGTTATTATGTAGTCACATAGTGAAAAAAATACAGTGCAACAAAAACATGGAATATAGAATCCATATTAAGACACTTTATTCCCTTCTTTCCGACACACAGAGACTTCTGGGAGACGGTTCACTCTTTTAGTGATGAGGATAAGAGGCTGTTTCTCCAGTTCACCACAGGGACTGACAGAGCGCCAGTAGGAGGGCTGGGCAAGCTCAAGATGATCATAGCCAAGAACGGACCTGACACAGACAGGTGAGACCAAGGGTGATCCTGGATGGGGCATGTGTTTTGATCCAGACGTATCAGGGTGCTATTTGGCGCGTGTCATACCTCAGACTACCACACCAGACTAGAGTCCTGTTTCACTCGAGCACTGTTGGCAATTTGGACATATCTATAACCTCTCTCCCTTCCTCCCACTCTATCTCTCGTTCTGTCCTCAGGTTGCCCACCTCTCACACTTGTTTTAATGCATTGCTGCTCCCTGAATACGATACAAAGGAGAAACTGAAGGAGAGACTTCTCAAAGCTATCACTTATGCCAAAGGATTTGGAATGCTGTGACACACAAACTGATTCTCTGCAGAAACAAACTTCCTGGCTTCAGTTCAATGGTTCGTATGTTTAATTGAGAAGAGAGGAATCATCCAATACAAGGATACATCAGTTGAATTTAAAAGTTGCATTTGAAAAAAGTTTTCTAGAGAAAACCTTTTAAACAGACACTAGACTCATCTAGCAAACAGTTGTTACAGACAGGCAGATGGGTATAGGTACAACAGAGATATGACTAGCCTGTAACAGACCGCAGACATTGAAATAACAGACAAACAGGTGGGTATTGGTATAACAGGCAGACGGATGGGTATAACAGGCAGACAGATGAATGGGTATAACAGGCAGACAGATAGGTATATGTGTGACAAACGGATGGATGGGTATATGTGTGACGGATGGGTATATGTGTGACAGACGGATGGGTGTATGTGTGACGGACGGATGGGTATATGTGTGACAGACGGACGGATGGGTATATGTGTGACAGACGGACGGATGGGTATATGTGTGACAGACGGACGGATGGGTATATGTGTGACAGACGGACGGATGGGTATATGTGTGACGGACGGATGGGTATATGTGTGACGGACGGACGGGTATATGTGTGACAGACGGATGGATGGGTATATGTGTGACAGACGGACGGATGGGTATATGTGTGACAAACGGACGGATGGGTATATGTGTGACAGATGGAAGGGTATGACATCTCACCTGTTCATGTTTCAGATCCTTTGAAATACGTAGAACCTCTCCTTAATTTCTACATTTCTCAAATACTTCATATCCGTTAAATCTTACTGGAGCTTGATCAGTTTGTCTTTTACGTGTGTTTATTAGGAGTTTTGGACATTTTAAATGAGCATCCAGTAGGAAGCAGATTCATTGTCTCATTGATTGTTGTGAAACTGTGAAAGTGCACTTAAAGTAAACCTCCAGAATGTTAGTTATTGGTGTATATGGTACTGTATCCTGCTGTCAGGGGGTCATTTGTTTATTTTGGATTATAAGTCTTCCCAGTCTACTCTTTACTGCCCACCATGTTGTCTTTGGCACTTCCTCTAAATATCTTCTGTGTATTTCATTATCAGCTCATTTATAATGTCTAACGAGCAATGCAAAATGTATTGAAATACTCGTAGACCACTATAATGCATTATCTAGTGGGGTATCTAAAGGATGCATTGTTGTGTCATCATCCAAGGGCACAGGACAGTTTTAAACTGTTCCTGCGCCATGCAAATGGCACACTATACCCTTCATAGTGCACTGCTTTTAACCAGGACCTATAGGGCTCTATGTTAGGGGATAGTGTGTAATTTAGGATAAAGCCTCTGTATCATCATCATTCTCTTTACTGCTGCCAAATTACGCTGCTACTTATGTCTAGTCCTACATCCAACTTAACGCAAATTGTCTCTGTGTTGATACGTTTCCTGGTTGAACATCATTTAAAAACAAAATATATATATATATATTTTTGTAATGTTCATTTTGTATTCCACTGCCCAGAACGAAGTGAACTGTCAACCCTCATGGTTATCAGTTACTGTATTTTTCTTTTTGTTGCATGATTTTTCAGACATAAAGCGAATCATTTGCTCCGAATCGCTCCACTGAACTGTATTGGGTTGTGTCAAAACCTGGACATTTTGGGAACTTTACCGGAATTTCGTAACACTTCTCTCACTGCCTGCACAGCTAATTTGACCCAGATAACTGTGAGGTATTGAACAAACTCTTCTCACGCTCATTACCTGAACACCACTGAGTTGATGTTTCACACCCATGCTCAGTATTTGTTCCTGGATTCTTTGGTTGGTTAATGTTGTTTTTGGTTGATTTAGTGTGACATTTTTGCTAATAATGCTGTATACCTGAAAGCCTCTGAAGCTCTACAGAATGTTCTGGTTTAATCAGCCTATAATTTACCACAGTATTGAAAGGAAGGGAAGTATTCTATTTAGTTGTTTGCTTGTTTATTTGATCAAAAGGATGTCTTCTCTCCCAGGTTGAAGGAATGTGCAAACAATATAAGGAAACACTCTTGATGTGTCGACGTACTGAACAATAAAATTACTGCATTTTTTACCGTCTCATTGTGAAAGTATTTGGGGAAATCATCATCAAACCATTCTGATCAGATTGGCATTGACACAATTTGTCTAATGGGCCACTTAATTTACTTATTTATAACACAATACCTCAGTTTCTTATAAACTCTCTAAGTTCTGTTCTGACCCGTACAGTCAGTTGTAATTTTTGTTTGTTTGCCACTTCGCCAGCCAGCTACGGCAGCGTTATTTCCAGCATAATAACATTTGTAAGTTATTCACCTCAGTCCGCATTAGCTTATAACCCCGCTTACAAACAGAACGCAATGATGTGCAAATCATTTATCCCTGTATTTATTTGGAAATAGTACATAGACAACATATTAAATGTTGAAACTGAGAAATGTTATTGTTTTTGAAAAAATACATGCCACATTTTTTTGAAACGTGAGCATGTATTTTTCAAGACACAATAAAATGTCAGTTTCAACATTTGATATGTTGTCTTTGTACTATTATTTATTGAATATTGGGTTTAAATGATTTGCACATCATTGCATTGTTTTTATTTACATTTTACGCAGCGCCACAACTTTTTGGGAAACGGGGTTGTACATCAGGTAACTAGAGGACTAAACCAATTACTTTGTGTTGCTTGATCATGTAAGTGACCTGCTTGACAACAAAACAGGGAATGTCTTGTCTTCAACTCCAGTGTGTATAGCGGTGGCTTGCAGTGGTAATACCAGAGACTGGCGTAATAGACTGGCGTTGCTACGTTTTCATGAAGATGGAGTTGAGTTGATAGTTTGAGGGGGCAGAGTATTGCATGGTGTATAAATTGTGTTGTGTCAAAAAGGTCCGAGATGAGTTATCGAGATCGGTCGAGGAAGCATGAGTAGGATGAGTTGACACAAAGAATCACTGTTTAACTACAGGAGGGATGCCGTGCTGAAGAGACAGAAGGGCTGTTTGGAGAGTCTAAGGAAATGGTTGAAGCAGTCTTGCACGGAGCAACAGAAAGTCCTCTACCACCTATTTCTGCCCAGGTCACACTGGGCAGAGACGGTGAGGTCAGAGTTGAACCGTGTAAGGGTTGCATCAGTCAACTAAATCAGTTAACTGTTTTTATTAAGCTGTTTTTACATCATTGGTCACTATGTGCTTACACCGATAGCCAGCAGAAACCACAGCGGGTAGAATGAACTTGCTACAAATGGTCAGAACATAGGAAGAAACCTAAAGAGGAGACGAGCTCTGGATAAGGTAAGAGCACCGATTTGTGTTTGTGGACAGTGGACTTATGACCAGATGGCAATGTCCCCACCCAAACAATGGACGTCATTGTCTTCCAACTAGTATCAGACATATTGCTTTGAATAAGAAGATGGACATTACCGTGGTGAACACAGGGTTTAAGAGGAACAGAGAAGAGATCAGACACTGTCCCCTCCTACTCCAGCTGAGTATTTGATCCAATTTATTGAAAATGAAAAACTGTATTTAAAAACTAACACCTATCACCACTAAAATGAAACAAAATTAAGTTATGCCCAATAGCAAGAAACCCCTCCTTTGCACAGTCGAACCTTGAGAAATGTCATACATGCAGACCTCATACTACTCTGATGCTTTGACCTTTGACCTTACATTTCTATGGCCTAGAATCTTCGAGATTCGCTTAGGCATCAAAGACTCAATTGGTTCCAGCTGATTATTCTGCGAGTTAAATAATAATCAACTTGAAAAAACTTCTGAACAGAACACCAAGCCCCAACAAAAACTAGGCTAATTTCTTACTTTGGCAACAAAAAAAATATATGGTTTTTGGCGGGGTGCATTGTTAGATTTGTCAATCTCTTATTTTGTCTTGTAAATCAACGACTGGATTGCAACAGTGATTAGGCCATTATTATGAGAAGCCGCCTAGGCCAAAATTGAATACTTCACTTGCACATACATATATACTGGTACTAAACACTTGCACATACATATATACTTGTACAAAGCACTTGCACATACATATATACTGGTACTAAACACTTCCACATACATATATACTTCACTTGCACATACATATATACTTCACTCGCATATACATATATACTTCACTTGCATATACATATATACTTCACTTGCGCATACATATATACTTCACTTGCGCATACATATATACTTCACTTGCACATACATGCATTCTTCACTCACATATACATATATACTTCACTTGCACATACATATATACTTTACTTGCACATATGAATTTACAACTGGAAGTTGCTACCACAAGGTGGCACACTAACCGCCAATAACATAAAAAAGTGGTTGAGACAGGTGGAGTAATGGCGTTAAAAAATGCGGCTCAGGTCGAAGCAGTGTCTTTGCTTGAAAATATACTTCAGACTCCGTCTGTGATTAATGCTATCGCCACAGCTGTGGAAAATAACAGCAACGTCAGTCGCGCAGCAAGCGCTGTTTATCCAAATGTCGAACGCGAATTAAGCGGGTTATTTCGACCATAGCGCACCATGCAACCACCAAGCAGCAGCAGCAGAGCTGTGGCGATAGCATTAATCACAGACGGAGTCTGAAGTATATTTTCAAGCAAAGACACTGCTTCGACCTGAGCCACGCCATTACTCCACCAGTCTCAACCACTTTTTTTATGTTGTTGGCGGTTAGTGTGCCACCTTGTGGTAGCAACTTCCAGTTGTGAATTCATATGTGCAAGTAAAGTATATACAGGTGCTGGTCATATAATTAGAATATCATCAAAAAGTTGATTTATTTCAGTAATTCCATTCAAAAAGTGAAACTTGTATAATGTATACATTCATTCCACACAGACTGATATATTTCAAGTGTTTATTCCTTTTAATTTTGATGATTATAACTGACAACTAATGAAAACCCCAAATTCAGTATCTCAGAAA
>JACXGI010014417.1:5981-19152 GCA_016801175.1 Esox masquinongy | reverse complement strand
TGGTAATGGTGGCCTTGACCACATCTCTGCCAGGCTTTTAAGTAATGGTGGCCTTGACCACACCTCCCCCACCCGTGCCGTCCATTTAATGAACACATCTATTGAGAAAGGTTGGGTTTATAAAGATATAAAATCCCTATCCACTGAGAAGGGCAGAAATACAGACATGGGCAACTGGAAGCGAGTATCTAGTGAGTGTGCCGGAAAAAGTGATTTATGAACAGATGGAGCAATATACTGGCCAGAATAATATTTCATGCAAACTACAGTCTCATTTTAGAAAGTCCCACTCCACCGACACATCTGTTGTTCTTAACCATCTTTTGTCTTTTTCAGGAAAGACACTGACTGGGAACATTTCTGTGCGATGATTATGATGGATCTCGCACAAGTTTTGACACGGTTGATCATAGTTTAATGTGCTACACGTTTAAAGATGTTAGTTTTAAGTGTGGGGACACTGACTGTGGGGGGGGATTTAACAGTGGAGAACAAACGGGAGATGTTAATGGGAAATGTCCTGGTGCTTAGGGGATTAGCCGTGGAGTCCCACATGGGAGCGTCCTTGGCCTACTTCTCTTCCTACTGCACATTAATAATGTGAAATCAGCCGGCGTTCGTGAGTTGTTTTCGTATGCAGATGAGTCTGCTCTTCTAGTGTCCCAGAAGAGCAGCGTCCCAGTAGAAGAGGTCCCCAGCGCGGAGTTATCCAAAATCAGTAAATGGCTTACGGATAACAAACTTAATCTGCATCACGGATGAAAAGAATCCATCTTATTTGGATCCAGAGTGAAACCTGCAAGGTCCCCTAGTTTAAGTGTCACAGTGGTCAACGTGGTGATTACTCCAAAAAATCAGCAGGCTACCTGAGCTGTGATTGGATACCTGGAGGTGTCCTCTGATGGTCCAGCATTTAATCAGCTAGGCTGGGTATCTGTGGAGGAAAGAGCAGTATCATTTAGTCTGGTCCATACAATTATTACAGACTCAGCCCCTAGGTAGCCGTCACATTCTTTTTCGGATATTAGAGATGTCCGCCAATCAAAGACCTGTCAGAAATGTAATGTCTGTTTGGTACAAACAACTTCTTATACTGGTGCTGTTGACTAGAATAAATTACCACAGCGACCTAAAGCCATGTCAATGATTATTAAGAAAATATAGGGCAATGGCCAATGATTGAACAATATAGATGTCTATCTGCGGAAGGTCTTTGTATCTACGTAATGTACATGTATAACATTATATTTACATAATGTTGTAATGTTTTTGCGCAGTGGAATTTTGGGACCACAATGGAAATGGCTGTGTCTTTTTGGTGAAATACCCTCCAACATTTCTAATACATGAAATTGCAGTAATATTCCTCTGTTGACCAGAACCCATTGCCTTTGACTATCATACACTGTTTGGATGGTACCACCAATTTGCATTCAGGACCAAACCTTGTCGACGGCACAACACTACATTTTAATTGTCCCTTTATTAACACATTTGAGAATAACTTATTGCCTTTCCCAAACGGGGGAGCTTCGGTGAATGTAAATGTATTCAATTACGAGTAAAGACAATTACAGACTGGGCCAAACAAAGAAAGACTGTACCTGGTAAGAATAACAATGAAAAGCCTCAGATAGCCTTTCAAGCCTGGACAGATTCCCTAATACCTTACGTAACTCGTCAACCTTATGAAACAACAGTACAGTCTGTTTCTTAGGGGGTTGAAAAATGACCAGCAACTGGGCAGTTATAATGTCATCAGTAATAGAAATTTCAGACCCTTTATGTACCTGGTGTGAGTAGGAATCCCATAATATTAAGCAGTGCGATAATACTCTTTCATGCCTGGCCAGTTTCATTACGGTTTGTTATGGCTCTTCCTCTGGGATAAACAAAACAACCGCTGAGGATGAAAGCGAAGTACAAAGCCACGGTCATTTTCAGTATATAGTCTAGTCGGCGGTAGGAAGAGATTTCTGGGGACTGATTTGGGGCGTCAGGAAGGAGACAAGACGACTCGGATTCCTCCGGAATCAGCTGTGTAGAGAAATGGTGTCATGGGTTCCCGAGCGCCGTGGTGGTATGCAGCTGTTTTCACCGGATCCCCCTTCCACTATCGGGTCGGTGATGACATGACAAGGAGAGCTGCTGATCCGAAACATTTTAAAATGGCACCTTTAGCACTATTTGTTTTTTTTTTTTGGGGGGGGGGTGCAAGGTTCTGCATTGCAGCACTGAGGTGTCCACTTCAGCCAGGATTTGCGCTTTAGTTAGTGATACTTACCGGCGGGTGGCCTGGACCTCCAGCGGACGTCGCGTATATGCCCGGGGAGGGTTGGGAAGACGTCGTCTTGATTCACCCTGATCTAGCTTGACACCCGAGCCAGGTGGGTCGAATGGCTGTACCCTGCGCTGAGGTTATTAGTTGAGGCTAACGTGCTCGTGGAGCAACAGTGCAATTACTGTTACTAAGATTGTTTCTAAGATTACGGTCAGGATTAAGGTCTCCTGTTCAATCCCAATACATTTTAAAATGAACAATTATTTCTAAATGTTCCAAACTGATGAGAACTGAAGATAATTGTGGTTTGTCTACTTCCTGATATGAAATGGAACTGACCCCAACTCTTGACCCATTGGGACACTAGAAAAACAATTACTGCAGTTTTTATTATTCTCAATAATTAATTTTCCTATTTGTAGATCTGGACAACAGTGATGCCAATGAAGAGCTCAAATTCAGTATTCTGAAGAGACTTCCTGAGGTATAAGATTTATTTCCTAAAAAGGTGCAGATTGCATTGGGTACGTGTAGATGCTTGTTAGTAATTGCATTGTAGATGTGTAGGTGATGGTGTGTGATATTTCCACTAGTCTGAGCAGTGGATGCAATGTGAATTTCTACCTTTTGCCAGTCAGAGGATTTGAGGCATTTTCTGCAATCACAAGATCAGAGGTGTAAGAGAGCAACAAGGACCAATTTCCCCTGCTGTTTATTTGTGCTTTCAAAGTGAATAGCAATTCATTTACCGATCTGACGGCCTCTGACAGAGGTCTCTAAAAGTGACCATCTGTTGTTGTCCTGTAGCCAATGGAGCAGAGGATCTGCCACCTGTGGGATCACCCCATCAGCTCTGCCTGTATCTCCAGAAACTATGTTAGAGGCCTGCTGGAGAAACGTGCCAAGACCAAGGTAACACAGCACCACTTCCGTCATCTTCACCTAACGAAATACATCTAATAAAGCTCTGTCTAATCAGTTAATTGTACAATCTTCCATTTAATTCTGTAAACTTGGCCCTGAGGTAATTAATGCTGTACTTGTTTAGTTGAACCTCATATCCGAATGGGGTGGGTTGCCTTTCTAGGGCTCGACACTCATTGAAATAGACCGTGCTGGCTTCAGGCCAGAGTTTCTGCCTCTCACCTATCTGGCCAAAATCCTGTCGGATATGGAGGATAAAGGTATTTGTCTGGAGAATGTTTCTGACCTGCTCTAGTGTTCTTAATTAATCTGCCAAGACAAAATCAATGTGACCAACATTGTGTGGACAGATGTATGTGTCCGTACTGTCTGTGGTGGTGTCTGTGTTGGATGCGTCTGTGTTGTGATGATGGGTCTGTACCGTCGGGCGAATTCTGTGGTGTAATGAAGTGTCTGTACTGTCTGTGGTGGTGTCTGTTTTCTAACGGCGCTGTATGTCGGTTGTCCGTGCTGCAGCACTGAACCCGTTTGAGGAGCAGGAGAATGTGGACGCCAGGTTTGTAGAGGAGACTGCTCTGAAACAGACTCTGATCCGGCTGGGCTTTGATGAGAAGTGAGGATGGAGGAACGGAACGTGGAGAGGAGGTGGAGCAGGAGAAAAGAATCCAAGCTGGTTTACTGAACACTTCATATTCTGTAAGCACGCAGACAGAGCTGTTGGACTTGACAGTTTACATTTCTCTAAACTCCAATACACAAGAATGTGAAGTTGATGAACAATAGCGCTCAGCATTGTTGCTCAACCCTTCACCACACACACACACACACACACACACACACACACACACACCCCAGAGAAATAAGGCTCTTTTGGTAAGAGAAGTTCTCTGGAGTATATTATTACAACATCACATTGTAACATTGTAATATATATCACATTGTAATATATATATATATATATATATATATATATAGAGAGAGAGAGAGAGAGAGAGAGAGACAGACAGACAGAGAGATAGAGCATGATGTCTGTACATTTCCATTTTGAAGAAACACATTCGTGGTTAGATTTCAGGAATAAGCCTGAAAACCTAGCGAATGTCGCCAGGTGAGTGAGGGTGCTCTCACAAATGCAGACCCACAGGACTTCCTGGTTTGAGGAGCAGTGTGGAAAAAATATGAACAGCTTGGCACATTTGCCTATGAGGAAAACTTGCTGTGCTATTTAACTTTCCTGAATCTGTCATCTGCGATGAGACCGGGTCATAGATACAATTTCATATGTAAAAATTGGAGAATGGAGAAAAAGTGAGTAAAAAAGTAATAGTAAAAAAATAATAATCCAGGAATAATGTGATTGGAGTTCAGACTTGTAAAATCGGTTGATCAGATACTAAACTGGAAAAGGGACTTTTTTCTTCACACAATGTTTTTATGTGTAAAGCTGTTTTGCATGAATGTAACTAAATAAATTAAAAGATTTGTTACATGTTCATAACACCTTTCACTCATCAGTTAATGGACCTCTAATATTGTTAATGACAGGAAAGGTAGCATCTGGAAAATAAGTTAGTGATTACATATTATCTAAAATAAATGAATAAAACAATTATAATGTGAGGTAAAAATGTGCGACCTGATTAAATATATCAGATTACAGATCATTTTGCTAAACAATATGGTTACAATATAGTTATCTTGGTTTACTTTGAAACGCATGGGCGCTCAATCCGAAATGAACCCCTTCCCCTCACTCATCAGTTAATGAGATGAGAAGTGCCTCCACAATTGGCCCAAAGCTCAGGGAGTGAAATTGATCGAGGGTTGAGGGGCAAATAACACATTTTGGTGGACGCTATCCAGACACCAAGTGCGATATGTTTTCTGAAGATCATTTAAGTTGTCTTTTACTGTTTAAAAGTGGAACATGAATTCGTATCACGACTGTGTTGGAAAGTTGATGATTTATTGATCCCGTTGCCAGTCTCTGGAAGTCACACTCACAGCTTTGTCAGCAACATGTGCACTGAGTTCAGACTACAAGACGGCTCTGTTTCTTTGCATATGTCAACTTTCACTTCCTCTGCGAGATCAGGTTTCGCCTGTAAATAGGGACACCAAGTAAACTGAAATACATTCTTAAATGATCACTGAGTATCAAGTCCGTCTGAACTGTTCTGGTTCAGAGTTCTGAAAACGCCCTGCTGGCTGACAGGACCGATACAGTCACTCAGGAAATGAACCAGAGTTCTACAGAATATCTGATGTCACTGTCCTGGACGCTTCTACAGGGCCGACCTCCCGGGAGCCAAACTTTTATATTTTCCGTATTCACAAGGTCGCTGCTGAAGGAAAGCACGCACAGAAACACTGAACGTATTCGCCTGCCTCATTTTCACATTCTCTTCTCCCCACTACAAATTTGTTTTAATGAATTCTAGTGAAAACCCTCGGGAAAAGATCATTAGGGAGGTTTCTGGGGAAGAACTTCAAAAACCTCCAGTACTACCAGTTAGACCCGCATATCTGATCACAGCAGTAATGAAAGCCAGACGCATCCACGCTCCGAGTCTGTTGGAAATAAAAGCAAACGCCAAGACTCTGCAGACAATGTTAGTATACTCCTACTTTAATTAGCCGCTCTTTTGCTGATAATCTAAAGTCCATACAGGGATTGGCTGATTGTCACAAATGTCCCTACAAACCAGGTTGTCATAGGAAGTGATGAGAGTTCCAAAATAAATGTAAAACAAATTCAGTTCAGAGGACATTTCTGACACATTAGTCCCAGGTCTCAGTTAGACTTGGTTTAGAAGTGGCTCTGGATGGAAACGGGTCCGGACCCGGATGTGTTTGGCCCAGGACTACATCTCGATGGGTTTGGGTTCGGGCTTGCGGATGTGTCTGATGTTGGCCCCAGGCTCGGAGGGCTTGAAGGGGGCCAGGGCTCCGTAGGGCCTGGGTAGGGGCAGGACGTCCCCCGGGGGGATGTAGGCGGTGGGCCGGGCCTCGGCTGTGGTGTACACACCGTTGGGCAACTGTCTTCTCTCGTCCTCCTCCACCAGCTGAAACCCAGGAGGGAACGGGGACGCTCAGCCGCACAACCAACCACAACATGCACGTCTCTGACCCCGTTACACACGAGAGTGAAGGTCCACATTACAGAGCCACGACACGGACCTGTCTGTCTAGTGACACCATTTGTATTTTAATATAGGATTTATGTGAGCGTATTAGGCTATATATTGTGTTATTATGAATATTACCATGTATATTTTTGAATTTATGTCTCTGTTTGGACTAGAGGTAGAGTAGCTGATGCTTTGTAAGAGACTCATGGGAATCCTATTCAGTTCTAAATAAACAACGGGTTCCCACTGGTAACTGGTTTGATGCAAGGAATGTGTTACGCTGTCGTATTGCTGTGCCGGGGGAGTAGGGTCAGTTCACCTTCTCCATTGTAAATCTAAGGAATGCGCTCTCTAAATTTTCCTTGTCTCCTGCTCAGCTCCCCCGTCCATCTGGTCATGCTTCTGACCTGGATTAGGTTTTATACACTCTGGACTCAGCCCACATGCATTTATTAATTATTACAACTTGTACTCTTAAACGTTCACCCGGCACAGCCAGCAGAGGACTGGTCACCCCTATGAGCCTGGTTCCTCTCTAGGTTTCTTCCTAAATAACATAAGTAGATCTGATTCCTTATTTCCTGCAATAGGTACTTTTTTCCTAAAACTGGTTGCCAGACTGTCAAAATGTTAAATGCATGGTATAGTTTATCAGGGGGAAGTGCAAAAGTTCAGCATCAAGTTGAACATTCATTAGGCTATGAATTAAACATCCAATATAGGTGGTGGGGAGGAGGGCCATGGATAGAGGGGGACTGACCCTGTCCTTTTCCTGCTGGTCGGCCAGCCTGCGCTGCTCATCCCTCAGGATGTGTTGGCATTCCAGCTCTAGGTCTTCGGAGGGTGGCAGGCCCTGCTCCAGGCGCTGGTAGCAGGTGTCCAGAAACAGCTCCCTCTCCTTTAGCTCCTGACCGGGCAACATGGGAAATCAGGAAAAGTGGGATGTATGGAAATGGAATGATGCAGCTAACTGGATACAGAGAAACACTATATGGAATTTATAGATATATAAATCCAGATGAGGAAACCCAGGCTAAGAGATCCAGATGAAAAAACACAGGCTAGGAGATTCAGATGATGAAACCCAGGCTAAGAAATCCTTGTTAATGTCTAAGAATGTCATGGTTACCTGCTGCAGTGTCATGGCACTAGCCTGGCGCATCGACAGCTCAGCCACCACGGCCATCATCCGCCTGGTCGTCTCCTTGATACGTCCCTGCATCTCATTTACCTGGGAGAGAGTTAACAGAAAGTCAGAACTTTATTCATTCATTCCAAAACAGCCCACACATTAGTCAGACGGCCTGTAAATACACTCTGACTCAAACACTGAGTCACAATGAAAACTTGAGGTAATATGCAAACATGAAATAGTGTGTTACTGTGTTTGTGAGTGTGGGTGGGTATGGGTATGGGTGTGTGTATGACTCATTAGCGTTGAGATAACTAGCAACCTTGCCCTGGTTGTCAGGTGCTGCTTCAACCAAGGGACACAGGGCTGTGCAGGGATGTGGGGCCACCACTCAACATGCTCATCTACGTGTGTGTGTGTGTGTGTGTGTGTACCATCTTGGCCAGATCCAGTGTGTCCTGTTTGCCGTTCTCGGCCTTTGCTCTGATTCGCTGAGAGAGTCGGGACACCTGCTCAAACACCAAGTCCTTCTCCAGGAGCTGCTCTTCCCGCTCTGCCAAGCGACCCTCCAACTGAACACACACACACACACGTTACCACGCATAGCCTCAAGACTCCCAAGCTTCAGGCTAAAAGGCTAAACCGATTACACTGATGACACACAGTGGACTGAGTGAGGGCGGCCTTCATAGGTGACCACACCTCAGGACTAGATCTTGAGAAGGAAAGGTGGCGTCGGCTGGCCTCTTACTCCTAACATTTCAAACTGCACCCACAGATTGCCTCTGGTTTCATCTGTGATCTAGGGTTCAGTCCTGGAGGCTTTACCTGTTCTATCTTCTGGATGAGCTCACCAGGAGAGGGGTTTTTCCCCTCCAGCTCCCGGGCCCTTTTCTCATACGCTGGATCCTCCAGTGCTTCCTCTAACTCCAGCGTGCGGTCCTTACACTCTGACAGCTGACATGAGAAGAGAGGACAGAAGAGGGAAAGAGGAGGGTGAACGGAGGAGATTGGTGAGAAGAAAAAAGTAAAATAAGAGTAACAGTAAATATAACAGTAAAAGAGAGCATTATCCATAGAGACTGTTAGACACCATCTTGACCTCATAATCGTATAACTGGTGTTGTGATGCATTGTAACCCAACACCCTAATTATATATCAGATGACTGGGGCTTCAACTGGGATCACCACATGAACAAAGCTGGGGTTACAGCTGTGTAAAAGCTCCTTTTCTTGGTGTCCAATACATCATTTTTTCTTAGCATTAATTTCAGAGGGTTCATTTCTGCAAGGTTAGCCAGTTAGCGAATTAGCGAGTTAGCCAGTTAGCGAGCTGATCATTTGTAGACGTCCTTTCTTTTGAGTCTTTACCGTGCCTGTCGTGTCCACAGCCCCCTGAAAATGTTGGTTTTGTCATGTCAGTGCAATTTAAAAATATATACAGCCCAGTTTCCAAAAGATTTAGGACGCTGCGTAAAATGCAAATTAAAACAGAATGCAATGATGTGCAAATCATGTAACCCTGTATTTAATTGAAAACAATACGAAGACAACATATCAAATGTTGAAACTGAGAAATGTTATAGTTTTTTGGAAAAAATACATGCCAATTTTGAATTTGATGCCAGCAACACGTTTCAAAAAGCCTTCACAGATGTGCAAGTCACCCGTGCCATGTGCACTAATGCACCCCCATACCATCATGGATGCTGGCTTTTGAACTGTGCGCTGATAACAAGCCGGATGGTCCCTCTCCTCTTTAGTCCTGAGGACGCGGCATCCATGATTCGTCCAATAATTTCAAATTTTTATTCATCAGACCACAGGACATTTTTTCACTTAACCTCAGTCCATCTTAAATGAGCTCGGGCCCAGAGAAGGCAATGGCGATTCTGGATGTTGTTTATATGTGGTTTCTTCTTTGCATGGTAGAGTTTTAACTTGTATCTGTGGGTGCAGTGACATACTGTGTTCACAGACAATGGCTTTCAGAAGTGTTCCTGAGCCCATGCAGTGATGTCCACTACAGAATCGTGTCTGTTTTTAATCCAGTGCTGCCTGAGGGCCCGAAGATCACGGCCATCCAATATTGGTTTTCGGCCTTGTCCCGTGCGTACAGAGATTTCTGTACTGCAGATGATGAGATCCCCAAACTCTTTACAACTTTACGTTGAGAAACGTTATTCTTAAATTGTTGCACTATTTTCCTGCGCAGTCTTTCACAGAGTGGTGAACCCCTCCCCGTCTTTACTTCTGAAAGACTCTCTGGGATGTTCTTTTTATACCCAATCATGTTGCCAAATAACCTAGTTGTGAGATTAACCTAGTTGGGAGATTTTCCACCAGATTTGTTTTTGCATTACACAACTTTTCCAGTCTTTTGTTGCCTCTGTCCCAGCTTTTCTGAAATGTGTTGCTGGCATCAACACACCTTCCAGTTGCTAATAATTGTTTCTACCATGCTCCAAGGGATATCCAAGGCCTTTGAAATCTTTTTATACCCACCCCGATCTGCCTTTCCACACTTACGTTCCTTAGTTCTTTTGAAAGCTCCCTGGTGCTCATGGTTGAACATTTGCTTTCAGTTCACTACCCAACAGCGGGAACCTTCAGAAACTGCAGAATTTATCCTGAAACCACGTGCATCACTATAATTCAACACAGAAGGAGGCCAAAAATAACTTTGTTAGGGATTGTCGAAGGTATTTGGGTGTACCTAAATCCTAATTTAAATGCATGAAACTCTGAGGCACTGACATGACGAAATGTGAAAAAAGGTTGGTGGATCGAATTCCAAAGCCAGCGGGGTGAACAAAAATGTGTCCTTAACCCCAAAATTCCCTGTTCGCCCAATGTGGCAAAAGTACATTTTCGGTTGGGTAACTAAAAGAATGTATACTTTATATCAGTTCCCATTCTCCAGTCTTACTTCAGGGAAGCTGTAGACCCCAGGGTTGAGATTTGGGATCTGCATTTCTATCACACACCCATGGCTTCTACACATGGCCTTGCATGGGGAACACCAACCCATGGTATCAACTGACCCATGTTGTGAGAGAGCCGTGTAGATCTCAACCCTGTTTTTTTACGCCGAATGGCACATCCTTACGTGAAGACGAAGCCATCCAGTGAAGCAGAGCTAAATGGGAAGAGGTCAATGGTTACTAAGGAAGCATGGAACAAAGTGATTTTCTTTTTCCTTTTCCCCTAACGCATTAGGCATGGTCTCTTGCAGGAGGTAATCTCCTGTAATCTCCTGTTGCATGAATAGTGTGGCTGTATTACTGTCTCCTGTTGAATGACTGAAGAGAGGGTTTTCTTTCCGGGCTCCAGACATTTTCCACCGGTGCCACGGAGTCTTGCTGTTGGTGGCACCGGCACATGATTGGGTCACACCCCAATAATATTTTATCATACATTTATTAGTGTAAAACATTTGGCATATTAGTTGTAGTAATTGTACATTCAGTGAGTTCATTCGATTTGATGTTTTCACTGCTGTCCCTTACATCTATGTGGGCAGACAACAACTCCATTAATGTGCACATGCTGTAAGCAGTTGGAATCCAGTAATGTTGCAGTCACTCCTATCCAGAGCAACTCACAGTAGTGAATGAGTGGTGAATGCATACTTTTTCATACTTTTCTCTCTGGTCCACATGGGAATCGAACCCACAACGTTGTGCTGCAAGCGCCATGCTCTTACAAAGTCCTGAACTCCGACATTGGGATTTTTAGAAGCCTCCCTGTTATTCATAACCAGCTCAGGCAACTGATTTGTAGGCTGAGACCACCCTCATTGAGAGAGGGTGTATCAGAAATGATGTATGTTTTCTATTCCCGACCAAGAATGAAGTTCGCAGGGCTGTTGTTGGCATAGAGGCTGGGTTTTGAGAAATAAGTTGTGGCCAATCAGAACATCCACCGTAACTAAATAATGTGGTTAAAGTTGTGTTTACAGTCTGACGCACTGCCTTAGAAATGCCAGTGTAAGTCTTTTATTGTTTTCTTTGGAATAGCCTAGATAATAAAAACTTCGCTAAATATGTTAACTAGATCCACACTGGTTGTAAGTGTTTGCATGACTTCAGTGTGACATGGAATTTGCATGGATGTATGCTGTTACCACAGATGCATTTTTACTATTCACAACTCATGGCTTGAATAAAATATTTTCACATAAAGCCTGAAATTAGTAGTGTGGATCACATTTTTAAGGACACAGCAAAAAAATCCAACCCTCCCATCTGAGCGCAAACCAGCTGATATGACAGTACATTACCAATCCAAGCCAGCTGATATGACGGGTACATTACCAATCCAAGCCAGCTGATATGACAGTACATTACCAATCCAAGCCAGCTGATGACAGTACATTACCAATTCAAGCCAGCTGATATGACAGTACATTACCAATACTGGCCCAAATCACCAATTATCAAGTAGGACACTTTAAATGATTGGAATTACCAGCAAATGTGCATTTCAAACTAGCCCCAGCCAAAAAGAAAGAATGAAAGAGAATAGGGGAGAGAGTGAGAGCATGCGAAATGAGAGAGCAAATCTAGGGCCTCCGTCACACAAAGTTGATGATTAACAATGTCATTTAGTCCCTCTGCACACCATTCTCACATGAGCCAAGGTGAAAGAAAGCAGACAGACAATCACAGAGACAGACAATCACAGACCGTCACAGACAGACAATACAGTCACAGACACATAATCACAGAGACAGACAATCACAGACAGACAGTCACAGACAGACAATCACAGAGACAGACAGACAATCACAGAGACACAGTCACAGACAGCCAATACAGTCACAGACAGATAATCACAGATAGACAATACAGTCACAGACAGACAATACAGTCACAGACAGACAATCACAGAGACAGATAATACAGTCACAGACAGTACGGTATTGTCTCTGAAATGACAATAAACCCCCTAACCCTCTGGGTAAACCAGGACCTTGGTGTACTGAGTATCCAATGACTCACAGGTGATTAGCAGTGTCCCTGAACGCCAGTACTTCATTATCCATCTTACTGTTTTGTTTGTTGTTTGCTTTTTCTATTCTTCCGAACATTAGAAAATAGTCTCTATCGAACTGCAGATAGACACTTTCAGTGTTTTACACCATTTGATCTTGAGGGCATTCACATAACAGATTGCCTGTCAGATGAATGTCCCTCTGAAGCGTCAACAGCCTCAGAGACATCTGTTTTACAGCACCACGCTGCAGTTCAAAGTGACAACATCATGGAGGACGATGGACGCGGTTATATAGCTGCCAGTACCGCAAATGCAACAAATGCACTGTCTGAATCACACAGGCGACAGACTGCGGAAAAGATGAACAGCGAGCGGGGTGGATGGATGGGAATTATGGGTGACTGGATGGGCTTGATGGATTGATGAATGTCAAGAGACAGAAATATGATGGATGGTTCAACGACAGAATGCAGCCGAGTAGAGATCAGACTAAGAGTTAGGAACCTGCCCCAATCTGAGACTTACTAAGGGTTCTGCCCTCCCTCTGAAACTTGGCGCTGTCAGAACAGAGGACATTGTCCCTTGGTTAATAGGTTCTGGTTCCAAACAAAGACGTTAGAATGTCTATTTCCCGTCAGCCGCTGTGGCTGAAGAGCAGTGGGCCAACATTCCAACCTCTGCCCCAGCCTCTACCCCAACACTGG
>JACXGI010014416.1:5548-19291 GCA_016801175.1 Esox masquinongy | reverse complement strand
GGGGGGGGATCTGAAATGTGCACGAGGTGACACATCAAGACAAACTGATAGACAACTGGGGAGAAAGTTTCAATCAGAATGTCTCAGAAAATGGTTTGGTAAAAAACGAGTGACACCTTAGCTTAAAACATTCTTAGCAGATGATTTTTCTGGTCCTTTATGCAAAGAATTTAAGTAAAAATGCAAGCAGTAGCCTAATTGTTTCATTTTCAAATCAGATTTAGTCATTAGAGCACTAGGCCGTTGGTTCAAACAACCCTTTAATAATTCAAATAAAAGCATCTATTGTTGTGCCCTTGAACAGAACACTTAATTCTAATTGGTGTGCAAATGTGAGTCTGCTTACTGACTAAAATGTAAAATGTTTTCAGAACCCTCAGTTGTGAACAGAGCTTTTCAATGTGTTTTTCTACAGAGAGAAAAACGACCACACCGTATTCATCAGAACGTGAATGTAGAATCGATAACTCATCGAGTTGTGTTCCGTTTTTACAAAGAATATGCCACTGTGTGACAAAAAAGCATCAAGTCGCCCAGAGGTCTATAAAAGCTAGACCAGGATGCATTGGGACGTAGATGGAATCGATCTTGTAACCACGGCGTTGTGTTGGGACTGCCATTATGGCAGCCAGATTTCCTGATTTGATATGGAACAAAAAATAAATAGGAACTGAAAACACACTGGGCCCTGAGGGCAGGAGGAATGGGCCTTGATCAAAGGTATTGCACACTGCACGTTATTGGGTATTTGGTAACACGTTGCTTTACCTGTGACCTGTGAATATTAAACACTAATGCATGCACTACCACTAAATCCGATCCCCTAACTCAAATTCAAATTTTTAGCCTCTGTTTCTGAGCCACCAACTCTGTGCCGAGCAAGGTGTACAAACTCATCAACTACACAAAGCCAAGGACAATTACAGCGCTAAAACAAAGACATCATATTAATAACATCAACCAATTTAGAAGAATCGTTGGTAGGAATGACTAATGAGTGTGGCACAGAACATTATGAGGAACAAAAAAGAAAAAGTGAAATAGCAGTGTACTGAATCTGCAATTTAAAGGGTAATAATAAAAGCACAAAATACCATATGCACAATACATCTAACAAGAACTAAGCAATTAATCCATACCTGACTTAGAATAACTATCTAACAGGCGTTAGAGAACATCTTCCAACGGAGATTCACTACACGCTTGATAAAGGAATCACATTGTTCCAATTTTTGTGTTTGTGTGTTGTGATTGACAGCCTCACAGATCAATTCTACCCTCATGGAGAGTTGGCTGGAGCTGCTTTTGCACGGAAGACAATTAATTCCATGGCAACATAGATTCAGGGCTGGAGGGCACAGAGAAACCTGCCAGGCAGCTGGACAGAATCAATATCTGTGCCAACCGTGGAGGGTGTGGGCGAAGAGAAGGGAGGTGCTGAAACTCTGCCTGTACGGTCATGTGTTCGTCACTTTTAGTAGGTGTAGCACTCATGTGTGTATGTGTCAAACTTAGCACTTTGCTAAGTTCTTAGCGCTACTGAAGCTAAGTTCAGCTGCCTCAGGAGCGGGCGGTCATGTGTAGCGGTGAAGCAGAGTGAGTGTTTGTCTCCGTTAGATAACAGCAAACTGAGAAGAACACGGACATCAGGTGGAGCTTTCAGGTTCTGGAAATGACATACCACTTTCTCTCTCTCTCTCTCTCTCTCTCTCTCTCTCTCTGTGTGTTCTTGCAGATGAGTATGTCTGCGTGTGTCATCCGTATCTGCGTGTCATCCGTGCGCTTCTTTTTGTGTTTGTTGCCTCTCAGTCTCAGCATTGATTGATGAAGATGGTGTGCAACTCCAAGGCCAATGACGTCCTGGTGGATTTTTCAGCATGGATGTGACAGTGCAATAATGTGAAAGCCATCAGAGTAATGAGTTGGGTAACAACTCGTCATCTGTCTCTATTTGCCTGCTTCCTTCCACTCTAGGCCAACACCTTATTTACCTCCCCTGACCTCCTCTCAGACACAGAGAACTATTTTTACAAGCCCCACAAAATAAGCCATTAAATAAAAACTCATGAGAGTGACATTGTGTTGCCCTTCCTCTCGTTGTAATTCGTAAAAGACCTGTGTTAAAATGATTTGTTTCCGTCCAATTCAGAATGCCCTATTGAGCACTTTTGAGAAGTCACTATACTTTCCTATTTTGCCTCACAAACAAAGGTGCCATGATTGTAATAGGGTAGGGTGGTTGTTTTAGGCAACTGATTCAGAAAGAGTTGTACAATCGATATTGGGAGTAAGATGTTTGTTGACAAAGACTGTTTCCATGGTATTTTCCAGAGATTCAGAATAGGCATTGTGTTGATTGGCCTCCTCTTGGTTATGAAAGATCCAAGATTCAACAATGACAACTCGGACAGGGTTTTCAGATGTACAGGTGCTGGAAAATGTGGTGTTGTGAAAAATGTAAGCCTTCTATATCGCACCTTCCAGGTTGTCAAGAGATTGGACCTCATCAAAATTATCCCAAAGCTGGAGCTGTAATTAATATTGGACACCTGTGTCTGATTTTAGAGAAAGGACCATTCTTACAGGAACATAGTTTGTGAATTAACTGCATAAATGGCTACTGAAATAAAGTCTTATCTTCATCTAAGTAAGTCATAACAATAGAGGAACACAGAGTGATTTCACGAAGAATATTTAACACATTGGTCAAACATAAACAGGAAAAATGATGTGAACCTCAAGAACACGGACTTCTTTCAAAATGACTATTTGAAGTCAGGTGTTCCAATCAGGTGTGGATTACAGGTGCACTATCATATAACCCCCCCCCCACCAAATAAAAAGTTTGTTTACCAACAACGTCTACACACGTCTGTTACTGGAACATGGCCTTGTCAAAAGAAATTTCAGAAGACATCAGGATGAAATTTTTGTGGTTCAAAAAACTAGAAATGGCTTCAAAAGCTACTCCAAAGTCCTGGGCCTAGATCCGTCTGCAGTCGGACAGATTGTGTACCAGTGGATAAAAATCACAGTCACTGCTGCTCTTGCTAGGAATGGGCATCCAGTAAAGATTTCTGCAAGGGCACGTTATACAATAGTCAGGGATGTGAAAGAGGACCCAATGGTAACAGCCAAGAATCTGTAAGAAACTCTTGCACTTTCTAACATCTGTGTCTATGCATCCAGAACAAGAAATACACAAACAATAGTGAGATTTAATGGTAGGATACCATACAGGAAATAATGCCAATGTGGTATGGACAGATGAGACACAAATTCAACTTTTTGTCAAAAGGGCAAAACACTATGTCTGAACGAGGAAAGAAAACGCATACACATGCAAACATGGTGGAGGGAGCATCATGGTTTGAGGATGCTTTATCAGGGCATATTGCAGGAGAATATCAGAGTAACAGTTTGTCACTGTAAGCTTTAAGGAGGTTGGGTCATGCACAGTGACAATGACACTAAACACAATTGCAAATTTGGAAGGAGGAACGGAGGAACGGTCCAAATGACCCCCTAACTGTTCTTTAGTCCTGATCAGAATTCACAGAAAACGCTTGCTTGATTTTCTTGCCGTGAAAGGAGGTTCCATGGTTCACATTCTGTTTCCAGCCTTTGCTGTTTATGTTTGATGGATGTGTTCTACAGTGATGGATGTGTTCAACAGTGATAGATGTGTTCAACAGTGACCAATGTGTTCCACAGTGAACAATGTGTTCCACAGTGACCGATGTGTTCAACGGTGACCGTTGTGTTCCACAGTGACCGATGTGTTCAACAGTGACCGATGTGTTCCACAGTGACCGATGTGTGCAACTGTGACCGATGTGTTCAACAGTGGTGGATGTGTTCAACAGTGACTGATGTGTTCAACAGTGGTGGATGTGTTCAACAGTGACCGATGTGTTCAACAGTGACCGATGTGTTCAACAGTGGTGGATGTGTTCCACAGTGAACGATATGTTCCACAGTGACCGATGTGTTCAACAGTGGTGGATGTGTTCCACAGTGAACGATATGTTCCACAGTGACCGATGTGTTCAACAGTGACCGATGTGTTCCACAATGACCGATGTGTTCCACAGTGACCGATGTGTTCAACAGTGACCGATGTGTTCCACAGTGACCGATGTGTTCAACAGTGACCGATGTGTTCAACAGTGACGGATGTGTTCAACAGTGACCGATGTGTTCAACAGTGGTGGATGTGTTCCACAGTGACCAATGTGTTCAACAGTGACCGATGTGTTCCACAGTGACCGATGTGTTCAACAGTGAGCGATGTGTTCTACAGTGAACGATGTGTTCCAGTGACCGATGTGTTCAACAGTGGTGGATGTGTTCAACAGTGGTGGATGTGTTCCACAGTGACTGATGTGTTCCACAGTGACCGATGTGTTCAACAGTGACCGATGTGTTCCACAGTGACCGATGTGTTCAACATGTGGGCTGGTAATTTACAGGTAATTTACAGGTAATTTACAATCTTTTTCAAGCGACTGTATGTCAACTTGTGCAGCAATAAAGTAGAATTTTTGGGTCCATCTGGGACCATACAGATCTGGTCCAGCTCTGATCAAAATAGTATAGAGTATCAATTTACCAAACTGTGATCGGATCCTATCAGAGTTGGATAAGAATTAGGTGAATCGACTACAGTTGTCATCAACATGTTTACACACACGCCCACATGTGGCGTGTCAATTTAATTTATTTTCCTCTCTCGAAGTCACCGCCGACACACGGCTGTCGTTATCGTCCTGCTGTTCCCTTGTATCATTACAAGACAAGGCGCTGTTTGGAGAGAGACGTGTGTGTGCAAGTCGTGATTCAGTCCTCTCTGTGTTCCTGGCAGACGTGGAGTGCAACTCTGCCAGGTTCCCCTGTTCTAAAAATGACGTCCCAGTGAATCAGCACAACACAAAGGCTGTGGCCACATACAAAATGCTACCCTTGCTGCTCTATGAAGCGCACTATGTTTGAGGCTGCGACCCTGGTTAAAAGCAATGCACTACATAAGGAATAGGGTGCCATTCGGGATGTACATAAAGACAAGCAAGCTGTCAATCTCTCTTAAATACATAACTGAATGATAAACTATCGTGTGCCAAAGACTCAGTGCTGTCTGTCACCGTCAATTTGAGATGTAAATTTCACGCTGGATTGTCATTGATTAACGTAACCACTGGGCTGATTTAATCAATGATAATGGTATTGTGAATATATTGTCCACACTTCATAGCCTCCAAAGCCAATCCTAAATAAAACCTTCATTTATGTAAATTATATTATTGTGGGAAACCTTCAAGGTTGATCAGGCAACGTGATCTCACAGCTCACGTCAGTATTCAATATTTGTCCAGAGGGGAATCAACATCTATTGGGCTTTTAAAAGTAAACATCTTTATAAGACAAAACGTTTTGTTATTTGAATTGGTAGTGAACGTTTATAGGTGGAGTGAAAACTCAAAAAGTTTAGGGTTTGGTCTTAAGGTTAAGTTGAGGGGTTAGGTGTTTGTGCAAAGTTGGTAGAGACCTATCCTAAAAGACGTGCACCTGTTCAATATGCTTCCATCATGTGTTTACTCAGCGGGGTGGAGACTTACTCAATTCAGTATTTTAATATGCAATTTAATTTCACAATAATACAAACTTACCCTTTGAAGCGTGGAGTCCGGTAGAGTAATACATTTTAGTCAAACTAGACAGTTCTCACTCCTAGGTTTTGCTGCAGGTCTTCTTCAGGAGCCAGTTCGGATGGACCTCCTGGAGAGGGGTTGTCTGGTGATCCATATGGGCTGTGTCCACCACCTGACACCAGGCCTTGTGATCAGAACCAAAATCCTTTATATGTACACATACCCAGAATTGTCCTGTGTAAAAGTGTTTAAAGGAGCTAGAGGTTGGCAATTGGGACAGGATATGCAAAATATATGCCAAGTTGACATACAGTTTCATACAGTTGGTGGTGACCATAAAAGGTAACAACATTTATACGGTGAATATGTCAAATACAGCACATTCATTTACAGCTGACTGTATAAATGATTTACAGTTATTTTCTAATGAATGCATATATCTGCTATGTGGGGGAGATGAGCTCGGGGGCAGGAGAGTGCAGTGTTTGTTTTTTCAGCAAAAGGCGTATCGGCTGGTGTGCCATTCCTGGCTAGCACTGTGGGGTCTCCCCCCCGAGATCAAAGATGATGCTCACAATCTTTAATGATGAATATAAATGACGAAGCCGACCTAACAGCTGAATTCAAAGCATTCTTTTTGTCCAATGAATGGACATTTGCAAGCAGAAAACTGCAAGAATGTCAGCATGCTGAGCTCCCTATTTGATGGTATTTTAACACAAAATGTAAAACAAATTCCTAAAAGTTTTGGAAAACAAATTCCTGAACGTATACTTTGGGACCTATTAGCCGTGGCACGTACAGTTCCCTCCAACATCACTGGCCCCCTTAGTAAAAATTTGCCAAAAATGCAAACCAAATATCATGGTTGTTTATCAGCTTGATCTTGAACTCAAATAGTAGAGAATTCGCATTGATCTGAGTTTTTTTCATTGTCAAAACAAATTATTTGAATGAAGAAATAAATACATTCAAATATGTGTGTTCAAATCTTTTCAGATCTTCCAGAGTCTGCTTCCTCCAGAGTGCCTGCTTACTCTCCAGTTCAGCTCACCCAACATGTTTTAAAAAATTCACAATAGCAGCACAGTCAATCTTACTATAATTAAATAGATTCAGTGGCCTCCGAAAATTCAGAATGTCAAGGACCTGTTACAAAAAGAGGGAAAAAATACATTCCTTGCAGAACCAATGAAGTGTCTTTGACGCCTTCGTCGTGGTGCGGTAACTATCAATTTCAACACAAGCAAGACGCGTGGGCTTCCAAAGCGCTGGGCGTAGGCCTGTTGCCTTTCGTTGCTTGCGGGCTCATGGCCATTCTTTCACTCTCCTTCCTTTCTCTCCCCTTTCATATCTAACTTTCTCACCCTCGCACATTCTCTCCATTGCTCCCTCCCTTTCTGTCACTGTCTCACTCTCCACATGTTGTGGTTTACAAAAAGAAACAAATCTATTAGACTACAACCATTGTTATGATTCAAGCTTATCTCAGCAGTCTGGGGATAGATGCATTTAGAATAGATCATATCTTTAACAACAGTTCCAGTGGTAATATAGATCAGGTTGCTAATGAACACGGGTTAGACAAGACCAACGAGCTGGAATCATTAATCTATATGGCTCAGAGTTAATGGGCTTCAGAAGGGGATGACATGAGCTTCACTTGGAACAATATGTTTAATTTCCGATACAGCTCAGGCACTATTTATGCCACCCAACCTCCATGTTGTGGAGGAGGAGTTATGAAAAAGCAATCTCAGTAAAAGGCTCTGCCCATCCTCCTAAGAAAAGTGTAACGTTGTTAGGAGCAACCTATTAAAGGTAGTTCTGCATCCCAAATGGCTCTCTATTCCTGACACACGGCTTTAACTCTGATGGACAGCGCACTTTTCCATTTGGGATGCAGACCAGAAGGGACCCTGTTAGTATTCTACGTCACTTCCTCGTTAACTCTTGCTCCTTCCCATAACGCTGCAGTAATCTGCCGTCTGAGGAGATGGGACGCAGGGAATATTCAATTTCTCCTTTTATCTTTTCCTGTCAGCCCTATCTTTTTTCTCACGCTGTCTATCTTGTCCAGTCCTTCGTTCGCCCCACTTAACATTCACTAGCACGCCTGTTCCTCAGCTCTCTGAATGTTTTCACAGAACCCGAGGAACATAATGTGCCGTCTCTGGAACGAAAAAAGTTTGCTGAAACAAGCAGCACTGTTGCACTGTAATTGCCTTATCAAAAGAAATGATTTATATCGGGACAAATACACCGGACAAATTTCTGTGCTGTTCCCTTTACCTCACCTTCTTGACAGCTCACAAAGACTATTAAACAGATTAATATTCCAGAGAATAGTAGAACATGCAGGCTTTTAGGCTCATAGTTTGATTTAGAGAGATCGGGACTACGCTCCGAATGGCATCATATATTCCCTATGGGTCCTGGTCAAATGTAGTGTGCTAAATTGGGGATAGGGTCCCTATTCAGGCACAATCAGATTCCAGTTTGAGGCTGTACATCTCATCTCTTAGAGGAGTCAGTAAATGTTTTCTTGCGCCCTCTGAGTGGCATTTCTTTTTCCCATTTTCTCTACTTCCCCTCCCCCGCCCCTCTGCTGTCCCCACCCCATCCACCCTTTCTGACCTGCGGCAGTAAAATCTGTGCACCTTCCCTGTCGGTTTCAATGCAGCCCTGTGTTGCTGACTATACAAAATTCAATGGGACCGAGGGTGTTGTCGCTCCCGTCGAATAACACACTTCCTGATTAGCTTTCAGATTGAACCTCTGGCTATTGAGGAGGGCGTCCATGACGCCATCCTAACCCGGCTCCTGGTCTACAGAAACAGGGTGACCTTTTGGGATAAGCTGAACGTAGACCCAACAAGGGCACAGGACTCTATTACTGGCTCTCTGTCACCTCCCAGGGTGTCGCAACATGCCAGGACCGTCTGGACAGAAGGACGTATGTTCAAGGTCCCTTTGTCATAACATTCACTCGTTCTATTTTTCTTTCTCTCTTTCTCTGTCTCTTCCTTTCTCTAGAGTGTGGGATGCATGCTCATAACCAGCAATACATATACTGTTAGAGTGTGGGATGAGTGCTCATAACCAGCAATACATATACTGTTAGAGTGTGGGATGAGTGCTCATAACCAGCAATACATATACTGTTAGAGTGTGGGATGAGGGCTCATAACCAGCAATACATATACTGTTAGAGTGTGGGATGAGTGCTCATAACCAGCAATACATATACTGTTAGAGTGTGGGATGAGTGCTCATAACCAGCAATACATATACTGTTAGAGTGTGGGATGAGGGCTCATAACCAGCAATACATATACTGTTAGAGTGGGATGAGTCCTCGTATACAGCAGTACTTGTGCAGTTAGTTAGCGGGATGAGTATACAGCTGTACTTGTGCTGTTAGTGACTGGGATGAGTGCTTAACAGTAAGCTTTTGGACCCCAGGGAGATGATTATTTGGCATCTTTATGAGTTCTGCCTCATCCTCTAGTCTGGTGGTTTTCTAGGGTTCCTTGGAGAGATAATGGTTTACACAGGATCGGATGTGACAAGTCTTGCTGTATGGGTCCATCATTGGGAACATGACAAGTGTTCCCATAACTCCCTCTCTTTCTCACTCTCTTTCATTCTCATATTTCTATCTCATCCCCTCTCCCACTCTCCATATCTCTCATTTTCTCTCTTTTCTCCCGCCGTCTCTTTATTTAGCTCCCTGCCTATCTTTCTCTCTGCAACTTCTGTGAAATGTTTTCTGTGAAATGTTTTCAAAGTGTTGCAGTCTCTCTGTTTGACTGTTCTGTCCCCTGCTGCTTGGTGTCCTCAGTAGTTCCGCTGTGACCCTCACAGACCTGCCTCCCCCTGTAGTCCCTCACAGACCTGCCTCCCCCTGTAGTCCCTCACAGACCTGCCTTCCCCTGTAGTCCCTCACAGACCTGCCTCCCCCTGTAGTCCCTCACAGACCTGCCTTCCCCTGTAGTCCCTCACAGACCTGCCTCCCCCTGTAGTCCCTCACAGACCTGCCTTCCCCTGTAGTCCCTCACAGACCTGCCTTCCCCTGTAGTCCCTGACAGACCTGCCTTCCCCTGTAGTCCCACAAAGGGTGGTACCCCTTGGTTCAGCCTCTTCTGGTTTGGTGGGGGGATGGAGGGAAACGGATGCCCAGCCACGTGACGCTCCGCAGATTCCTTGTGTCTGCCGGGCACCAGGAAGATAATTGTGGTCGTGAATCAGAGGGACGCTCTCTTTCGAGCACCCTGCTACCGGATTACTTCCTGTTGGAGCGAGAGGTGTGATAAGAACCAGAACATCTTAGCGGGATGTACTTCCGATGTTGGACTCCTGCGGGCCTACAGGGAGGTGCTTTGATGAGGCAGGGCCGTAATCCTGAGTTTGCATGACAGGGCCCCATCAGGGGTGCAGTCTTGGGTAATCCATCCTGTATTGTTTTCAGTTTGATTCTTGGCCCCCACAAGTCATGTCCCCTTGGTGGAGACTCTTACAGCGAAGGCAAATGAACACCATGTCCATTTAATTGTTCTGTCTTTCCACTGCTCCGTGGTAATTGACTGGTGGTTAAATTAGTGAAGATTCATCGGTCACCCCTGAATATATTCATTAAGTCGACACAGTGTCCCCAGGCTGCCTCCTCCTTTAAAGATCACACCTAGTAGTCATGATGGATTGGATTAAAGAAGAGGCTGAAGAAGAGGGAAGAGGCTGAGGAAGGCCACTCGACTAAAACACCGCCATGGCAACGCGACTAAAACATCGCCGTGGCAACACGACTAAAACAACGACGTGGCAACCCAACTAAAACATCGCCGTGGCAACGTGACTAAACACTGTGAAGGCCGCTCGACTAAAACACTGCTGTGACAACGTGACTAAACACTGTGAAGGCCGCTCGACTAAAACGCTGCTGTGACAACATGACTAAACACTGTGAAGGCCACTCAACTAAAACACTGCTTTGACAACGTGACTAAACACTGTGAAGGCCGCTCGACTAAAACACTGCCATGGCAACGTAACTAAACACTGTGAAGGCCACTCGACTAAAACACTGATTTGACAACGTGACTAAACACTGTGAAGGTACTCGACTAAAACACAGCCGTGGCAACGCGACAAAACACTGTGAAGGCCAGTCTATTTATACATTGCCATGGCAACGCGACTAAACACCATGAAGGCCACTCGACTAAATTGCTGAATCTACAACATTATCAAGCAACATGCTCTCAGGTAGACAGTGAGATTGCTTGTTAAATTATTGTTCTCCTTTCAAGGACTTTTTCTTTGAGGTCACTAGGAGATATCCCAAAGCAACCTCTATCTACCAAAATTATTATATATCAGACTCAAATCACTGCAGCCAAAGTATTATATATCAGAGCCATTTGAAACAGCAGGCCACACTCTGAGTTAAGTGTGGCACATTAACTAATCAAAGAGGCTTTATTGAATGTTTTACTGAGTCTGTGCTCATTAGGAGGAGAGTGGCAGCTAGTAAACTGACTTAGTATCAGGACAGCAGAAAACACAATGTAGTCATCATTAGTCATGATAATTGATCTTAAGTGTGAACTTCACACATTTTCAGAAAGAGTCTTTTGTCTGTGAGGTAGAACAATCAAACAGAAGGGAAATCAAAGAGGACTGGAAGAAAGAGGATCTGTTTGGACATTAGATAGCTACAGTTGTGCTCATAAGTTTGCATTCCCTGGCAGAAATTGTGAAATTTTGGCATTGATTTTGAAAATATGACTTATCATGCAAAAAAACTGTCTTTTATTTAAGGATAGTGATCACATGAAGCCATTTATTGTCACATAGTTGTTTGGCTCCTTTTTTAAATCGTAGTAATAACAGAAATCACCCAAATGGCCCTGAGCAAAAGTTTACATGTTTGGCCTTGTTACAGACACACAAGGTGACACACACAGGTGAAAATGGCAATTAAAGGTGAATTTACCACACCTGTGGCTTTTTAAATTGCAATTAGTGTCTGTGTATAAATAGTACATGAGTTTCACGTGGTTGCACTGAGCAGGCTAGATACTGAGCCATGGGGAGCAGAAAAGAAATGTCAAAAGACCTGCGTAACAAGGTAATGGAACTTCAAAAACATAGAAAAGGATAGAAAACAATATCCAAAGCCTTGTAAATGCCAGTCAGTACTGTTCAATCACTTATTAAGAAGTGGAAAATTTGGGGATATCTTGATACCAAGCCAAGGTCAGGTAGACCAAGAAAGATTTCAGCCAAAACTGCCAGAAAGAAATGTTCGGAATACAAAGAAAAACCCACAAGTATCCTCAGGAGAAATACAGGCTGCTCTGAAAAAAGACGGTGTGGTTGTTTCAAGGAGCACAATACGACGATACTTGAACAAAAAAGATCTGCATGGTTGAGTAGCCAGAAAGAAGCCTTTACTGCACCAATGCCACAAAAAAGCCTGGTCAAAATATGCTCGACAATACCTTGACAGGCCTCACAGCTTCTGGCACACTGTAATTTGGAGTGACAAGACCAAAATAGAGCTTTATGATCACAACCATAAGCGTTATGTTTGGAGAGGGGTCAACAAGGCCTATAGTGAACAGAATACCATCCCCACTGTGAAGTATGGTGGTGGCTCACTGATGTTTTGGGGGTGTGTGAGCTCTAAAGGCACAGGGAATCTTGTGATAATTGATGGATAAATGCAGCATGTTATCAGAAAATACTGGAAGACAATTTGCATTCTTCTGCAAGAAAGCTGCGCTTGGGACACTCTTGGACTTTCCAGCATGACAATGACCCTAAGCACAAGGCCAAGTTGACCCTCCAGTGGTTACAGCAGAAATAGGTGAAGGTTCTATAGTGGCCATCACAGTCTCCTGACCTTAATATCATCGAGCCACTCTGGGGAGATCTCAAACATGTGGTTCATGCAAGACGACCAAAGACTTTGCATGACCTGGAGTCATTTTGCCAAGACGAATGGGCAGCTATACCACCTGCAAGAATTTGAGGCCTCATAGACAACTATTACAAAAGACTGCATGCTGTCATTGATGCTAAAGGGGACAATACACAGTAGTAAGAACTAAGGGTATGCAGATTTTTGAACAGGGGTCAGTTCATTTCTTTCTTTGTTGCCATGTTTTGTTTTATGATTGTGCCATTCTGTTATGACCTACAGTTGAATATGAATCCCATAAGAAATAAAAGACGTATTGGCCTGCTCACTCATGTTTTCTTTACAAATGGTACATATGTGATCAATTGGCCATAGGGTATGCAAAATTTTGAGCACAGCTGTATAACTGAGATGAAAAGGAAAGAAGGGCAAGGACAGCAGAAAGATGAGGAGGAGAAAAAGGGGATGTCCTGACAATGGGTGTGAGGAGTTGATGGAGAACTACGAGGAGGAAGGAAATTACAAAGTAGGAGAAGAAGGCAGTCAGAGGGGAGAAGGAGGAGTGAGAGAGAGCAAAGAAGGGAGTGAGAAAGAGGAAAGCAGAGAAGTGTCATTCATCACGTCTGACTTGGGCACTGTGGAGAACGTCCCATCTAGACAAGCGTCAAAGCATCTGGAACCATCCGCTCTGTAGCGAGGAACCGTGTAGCTGACGTCAGTCTCACACTGATAACATGATCAGAATGATGGATGGTGCCACGTCTCCCCTTATATCTGTATTGTTTCGAATCTGTCACAAGCAGGCAATGCACTCCACAGTGGACGTCTTTGGGGAGGGTTTTACTTAAAAAGGAAGATACTGAAGTTGGGTAATTTTTCTTACTCAAGAAAGTAATTGCACTTCGGAGAGATGCACTAAGGTGACCCATATCTTCACACAATGTTAATCCATTAGTAACCCCAACATGTAATCCATATTTGATTATATAGCCTATATATTTTTAATATGTTTTATCCTTGGTCACAATTGTGGGAACATAAAATGAGTTGCCGATCACAAAGATAATAGACATTTGCCCCGAATTTGCAGCCCCAATATTTATATACCTTTCCTTATCTCACCTACCTACCCACCTAATACCCCCAGCCCCTAATAACCCCCAGCCCTTA